>MNCI01010839.1:196893-274769 GCA_015680685.1 Gnetum montanum | reverse complement strand
CTTAGGGAAAACATGAAAGCATTCGCTTGGTCCTATACAGACATGCCCAGGCTAGATCCCCGAATTGTCCAACACAATATTATCCTTGATCCAAAGTTGAGACCAGTAAAAAAAAAGCACAAAAGGTTAAGCCCGAGGTAGCATTAGCAATTTGCAATGAGATCACCAAGCTTTATCAAGCTGGTTTCATTCAGCCTGTTGATTACGGCGAGTGGGTGTCCAACATGGTAATTGTTCCGAAGAAGAACGGAAGCATTCGTTTGTGCATTGAGTTCTGGGACTTAAATGTTGCAACCATAAAGGATGATTTTTCTCTACCCAGCATCAATCAACTTGTTGACTCAACTGCTGGGCACGCACTATTATCCTTCATGGATGGCTTCTCAGGATATAATCAAATACGTATAAACCCAGAACATTAGCTTTGGACAACCTTTATGACACCATGGGGAACCTTTTGTTACACAATGATGCCCTTTGATCTCAAGAACGCTGGAGCCACATATCAAAGAGCGATGACATTTATCTTTAGCGATTACATATTACACTCACTCAACGACTACGTGGATGACATTGTGGTTAAGTCAAAAACGGAGGAACAACATGTACAAGATCTCGATTTAGTATTAAAACATTGTCTAAAGTATGAACTGAGGCTTAACCCGAAAAAATGTGTCTTCGGCGTCAAAATAGGAAAAATTCTTTGATTTATAGCATCCGAAGCAGGGATACAAGTAGACCCTGATAAGGTCAAGGCCATAACAAACCTGAAACCACCAGGCAATGTTACTGAACTTCGAGGTCTACAAGGTAGATTACAGTTCATCAGGCGCTTCATAGAAAAACTGACAGATAAACTAAAACCCATGAACCACCTATTACGCAAGAACGTACATTTTGAATGGACTCCGCAGTGTCAACAAGGATTCAATGACATTAAAACGACACTTGCTTGGTTACCCACGGTTTATCCACCTCAAAATGATAAACCATTCTACATATACCTTGCTACTTTGGATTCGTCCATCACATCTATGCTTTGCCAGAAACGAGATGACAGAACCAAAGTCCCTGTATATTACTTGAGCCACGCATTAGTTGCCCATGAGAAAAAGTACAACGACGTGGAGAAGTCATGTTTAGCTTTGGTCTTTTCTTTAAGAAAATGGCGACATTACCTCTTCTATAACCAGGTTTACATAATTTGCAAGGACAATGTACTAAGAGCCATAACATGGAATATTTACGAAACAAGTCGAATAGCTTGGTGGAAAGCCATGATAGCCGAGTTTGACCTGTACTACGTAGCGCAATCATCAGTCAAGGGTCAAGCTATAGTAAATCAAATGGCAACATCACCAACGTGTGACCAAGTGACTATAGACCCAGAGTTCCCAGATGAGAATATAAGCACCATAGACATAGTGCCCAATGACTACTATGCTATTTTAAACTTTGATGGGGCATCTACCTCTCGAGAAGGAAGTGCAGCCGCTGTCATCACCCATCCCTCCGGGGAGGTCTGACCCTTTGCCTATCATTTCAACTTTCACTGTACCAACAACATAGCAGAGTATGAAGGTCTCCTTAGAGGTCTCGCGGCAGCTCTGGCTTTAAACATCACACGGCTTGTAGTTAGAGGGGACTCGCAACTAGTCCTAAACCAAGTCACAGACGTCTATACATGTAAAGCCCAACATTTACAACCATACTGCGACTTGGAAAAACACCTAATGAGGCGATTCGAAAACATCGATGTGCAACACATCTCTAAAAATGATAACACCATCGGAGATGCGTTAGCCACATTAGCACTAAACATATCTCCGAACATGTTCCACATGTTGACAAGCTCCATAACCAGTTGCACTGAACCAATCACCGACACCCTTGACACATTGCCGGTTGCATCTGCTAGTTCAACACATACGATAGAATGGTATGACGACATAAAAGAATATCTGCTACACGGCGAAACACCACGGCATCTAACATATGCACAGAAAGACGCAGTGCAAAAACATTCTAAGCAATATACCTTGGTAGGGCACACACTGTGTCATCGATCCTACGAAGGCATATTGCTAACATGTGTCAATAGTATTGATGCCCAAGCCATTGTCGATCAGGTCCATGAGGGACTATGCAGAGGACACATAGCGCCAAAAGCCATGGCAACGAAAATCAGGCGCTTGGGCTATTATTGGCCACACATGGAATACGACTGTCTCACCAAAGTCAAAACATGTAGTACGTGTCAAAAACATTGCAATCTGATACATGTCCCACCGAATGAGTTGCATACAACGCCAATCACATGGTCCTTTCAAAAGTGGGGGTTGGACCTCATTGGTCAGATAACCCCCTCGTCTTCCACAGGCGATAGTTTCATTATAACTGCCATAGAATACTTCACGAAGTGGGTAGAAGCTGCTCCCCTTTGAAAAACTACATCCAAACACGTGTGCAATTTCATTCTGGAAAACATTGTAACTCGCTTTGGCATTCCCGTGACAATCATCATAGACAACGGGCCACAATTTAGCAGTGCCGAAACCAAAGCCTTTTGTGAAAATTTAGGGATCAAACACTCATTTTCATCCCCTTACCATCCTCAGAGCAATGGACAAGCATAAGCAACAAACAAGACAATTATTATAATACTTATGAAAATGCTTACCCAGAGCAAAAGAAAATGGCATAAGCAATTGACATACGCATTGTGGGCATACCGTACTACGCATCAAACTTCGACAGGTAAGACACCATACAGTCTTGTTTATGGTTCAGAAGCTATTTTACCTTTGGAACTGCAGGTATCATCTTTAAGGATCACACTTTCTGGACTCCTCGACGACGGGCAGAACAATGATCTACGCATCATCGACCTGGACTCGGCAGAAGAGGAATGCATACGCACACTCGATCAGATCGAATGGTACCAAAGACAAGAACGACAATGACATCGGCATGACATCAAAAAGCGCCCTATCAAAGAAGGTGACCTTATGCTTAAAGCTGTTCGGGAACACCCGGACAAATTCTCAGCTAACTGGGAAGGGCCTTACTTGGTTACTAAAGCATTCGACAATGGAGCATTCAAACTAGCTGACATGGAAGGAAACGAGCTTACCAATCTGACCAATCACTTGTACCTAAAAATATTTTACGTTTGAAGTACGAGCTCAGGTATGACCAAGTCTTGGAATCACGACTATAAACTAATACCACAGCTCATCCTAGAATCATGACGGTAAACTAATACCACAGAACAGTCCTGGGTTACGACTTAAAATTGACACCACAACTGTCCTGGAATCATGACAATAAACTGATACCCCACAGTGTCTGTGATGACGATAAACTAGCACCCATCTGGCACGACAGTAAACTGCCACCGTCACAACCATCGGAGTCCGCTAAGATTATAAACTAGCTTGCCTCCTCATAGTCCGCTAAGACTATAAACTGGCAATGTAACATCTGCCACGATGCTAAACAGGCAATGTCCAACGGGTTACGACAAAAACTAACCCATGATAGTCCGCCAAGACTATAAACTGGCAAGTTCATCTCTGGTTCATCAATCGGCCGCCACATCTAACATTCACCACTGCATCACCCACCATTAGAGGATTCTACCAACGCTGCTACTATTGACATACAATCTACCGCTGTGTAAGTCTAAGCTCGATTATTCACTCATGGTTTTCTTGTCTCCTTGGAGTTGTGTTTGCAGGATCACACCCAGAGGTTTTTGCACAAGAATGCATCTCATCGCAAGTGGCAAGATGGGACAATGTTTACAGCACACATGACAAGACTAAATCAAATTGTTCACTAGTACATCCCCATTCTCCGACTCATTCCTTATCCGCTCACCAACACATTATATTTGGTCACACCTCTGATACATCCAGTACACCCAAAACTTTGAACATGCTATCACATACTGTCGCACATGAGTACAAAATCAATGCAAAGTTTATGATTTCTTAAAAAAAAAAAGAGCGAGACTCTTGGCACTTCCCATGTAAGCCCCAGGCGGGAAGGTAGTTGTCTCAAAACCAAGTACTCATGTCCAAAACGGCCAAGAAGCATCTAGTTGCATGGCTTTGGATCTCCGCCAATAGGTCCCCCTAAACATTAAACATGGGCCCTGTTCCTCTAAAGAATGTAACACATCCTCCCGTGGCTTTGGTCTTGCCAACAAGTTCTCTTGAACACTAACCAGGAGCCTTGTTCTGCCAAAGAACGCACATCGCATGTCTGAACTCCGAGTCTGCTAAACAATGACTATTGACAAGGACCCGCATGCCGCACACCTAAGCACCCCATCTCCTAGCATAATTTCTTGGGGAGTCGCCAATCCCCATAATCTCTTTCCTCCTATCAGCTACATATTTCCCTTTTTTGATCCCATGTACTACTCAACACGGTGCGATGACGTCTAGTCAAATGGCAAAGAACAAAGTCTATATCAAGTTGCTTGTGGTATTTTGCACTTCTTTGTCGACGCTTCTCGGGTCGATTCCTCCAAGCGTCAACAAAGAGAGGCCAATGAAACACCATAAAATTTTAAGCTTGGTACTTCCCCAGCAAGAAGCAGGTCCCTGGGACCCACTAACAACCACAGCTACATTTGGTGTCGCACATTGCAACTTTGGGAATCAAAAGGCTTAATTTTCACTAAGTGTGCAGTACCAGCGTATATTCCCAGCATCAATAGCGTATACGCCCAGCATATATGCCCAACATAAATAGCGTACACGCCCAGCGTATACGCCCAACATCCCCAGTGTATATGCCCAGCGTAGACGTCCAACTTACACGCCTGATGTGCACTTCACATGTAGGCTCGGCGGGTACGGAAAATGTATACGCCCGACATGGAGTTGCCAAGACAGAATGAAGATAGCACCAAAGAGCAAGAATTGAAGCAAGTCAGCAACCATCAGTATATATGCCCAACGTCTATGCTCGGCGTGTACGCCCAACGTCTACGCTCAGCGTGTACGCCCAGCGTCCACAGCACGTATGCCCAACACATCTAGCATATACGCCCAGCGTATACGCCAAGAGTCTATGCCCAAAAGATGTAATATGTTGTATATTTATAAATTTTATGCATTCGGTCAACGCGCCACGTGTCTCCTAACCCAAGTCTAGCATAACAACAGGTATAAAAACCCCGCTTTTCCACTTCACCCAGGACGGTTGGCAAAAATCCCAGAGCATACTAGAGACATTTACGCTGTGCACCAAAGCTAAAACCCTCTTACGCTGGAAAGCCCTGTACGCTGTGCACACAGTCTCTATGCCCCACCTATCGTGTGAACCAGCCGAGTCATCCCTGCATCCACCGGGGCTTTTCGTCTGCCTTGTGTTCATCACAACTGCGTTAGACCGGTGCACCGTACTTTGACTCTGTAATACCATTTTTTACAGTTTACACTAATTTCTTGCATGTGTTCTATTTGCACTCATTTACATTTACGCCCGGTTCATATCTGCTACGCTGTTTACGCTCTTGTTTGCACCCGTTACGTCGTTTATGCATAACCCAGCGTATTGCACTTCAGCATACGTGCGGGTAAATCCTGGTCTGATCCGCGTGCGGACCACCCAAGGTACTCTACCTTCGTGCATTCCAACTCACCCTCAGGAAAAGTTAGGGTCTTCTGTGTGCATCCTACGATCCCGCTGTCTCTATTTCCTTCCAGCCGGAAATCGACGATTTTAGGCGGTACAGAAATTGGCGCTAGAAGGAGGGCCATTCACCGACTCATTCCTTATCCGCTCACCAACACATTATATTCAGTCACACCTCTGATACATCCAGTACACCCAAAAATTTGAACATGCTATCACATACTGTAGCACATGAGTACAAAATCAATGCAAAGTTTACGATTTCTTAAAAAAAAAAAAGAGCGAGACTCTTGGCACTTCCCATGTAAGCCCCAGGCGGGAAGGTAGTTGTCTCAAAACCAAGTACTCATATCCAAAATGGTCAAGAAGCATCTAGTTGCATGGCTTTGGCATCAAGGATGAAGCAGGGAGGGCATCCTTGAGGGATGAACATCTACCAACTGCATCTTCTGCATTTGGTCTAACGCTTGCAATAGTTTTAGCACCACATGGCCTACTACGTTGTTCAGCGTAGTGGGCCTCTTAGTTAGAAATTTTTTTGAACTATTTAGTCTATCCCAAACACCTTCAATAGCTCCTAGCTTAGCACTTTGGATGAACTGTCATCCGAGGCATTTGTCAAGTTGGACAAGCTAGAAAGTGTAGCAAGCCTGCAACCCTACCAGACTGCATGGTCTACTTTTAGTGCTAATTTTGTGCAAAATAGCCTCATGACTAGGTGATGCATTAATTATGCTATAGAAGGTAAAATATAGGCTTGGAATTAGCGTTGCAGGCATTAGGACTTATGGGGTGCCATGTTTTTTGTGTAGTCCAACATGATAATATACTTGCGAAAGTCCTTGCCCAAATTGATGGTTTCAATGGCTCCTCTTTGTTGACGTCTGGAGGATATGCCTGAGAGACATCGACAAAGAACATGAAACACCATGTTGAGCATGACATGCACACCATTTGTCAATGCCCACTTAGATAATCCTTTTCTATGCTTGGGAGTGCTAGGGGAGCTAAGTATGATAGGGAAAGTGGATGAGTTTGAGGAAATTGGGCTAAGGAAAAGGAAAGGTATAGGATGTGTTATCATGAGCCGTTGCCATAGTGTGGTCCCTTGTTAGAATGCTTATGAGGGATTTGTCACACTTGAGTGGCTTCTCCCTTTGGATTTTGACCTCTCATTGGAGTGTTTAGAGGTGGTTGATCCAAAGCTAAGACTATTGCAAAGCAACTGTGCCATCTATTTTGGGAACTTGGTGATTTTTTCATTTTTTCATTTTTCATTTTCATCATCTTTTTTTTTGAGCTTTTACATTTTGTATTTTTGTCACACACCCATGTTCATTTGAAGGAAACCTTGTCATCACTGTAGCATAGGTGTTTCCTCCCCGGGATGAGTTTGTGTTACATCCTTGCGGGGCTATGACTAGTCTATAGANCCCATAGGATGAGCTACATTACATCCATCATGGGTTGGGCAGTTGGACATGTAAAAGGGCTTTATGTGCATTAGGAAAACTTGTGAAGAAGGTGTCAAAAATTGTAAGTATAGGAATGGAGATTAAGTTGGCTGAAGGGAGAGTACAATATGCACTCTCAAGTGGGTACTTTGGAGTAATGTAGTGCCTTGTTCTTGTGGTGAATGCATTCATGAATGATGCCATCCTGGCTCTTACCCTACAAACACAACAAAGAGAAAGCCAAAAAAAACAACGATCGTGTGAAGTGAGGGCAAAGTCCTACTTGCCTGGGACATTTTCAAGGTGGCAAGTGCTATGTCTGACACGTGCAATGTCCAAAGCAGGAAGGCCAGTGTAGGCTTCAGTAGCAGCAAGCCAAAAAGTTTCATCAGCCTGACCAAAAATGAGCACTAAAGAGGCTAGGAGTGATGATGATGTAGGTGCACAGGAATCCCCACCAAAGGCAAGCATCATAAAGTCCAGTTGCAATGTGAGAAGCCTAATAGCTGAATGCTTTTTTGGACTCTAATTATGGTGAGGGTTAGAGGATGGCAGTATTGTGGCTAGGCCACAATAGTACTAGG
This sequence comes from Gnetum montanum, assembly GCA_015680685.1. Classification (NCBI taxonomy): domain Eukaryota; kingdom Viridiplantae; phylum Streptophyta; class Gnetopsida; order Gnetales; family Gnetaceae; genus Gnetum; species Gnetum montanum. Next base: position 267,079 of record MNCI01010839.1, on the reverse strand, counting down.
ACTCTAGTAGTAGGTGCTAATGGTGAGAGCTATGACCAAGGTGATTAGCAGTGGTAATGATAGCTACAGAAGGTTAGCAAGATGTCAAACGACATCTCTAGAAGATTAGAAAGATGCCAGGGATGACGATGCTACATGTTTCCCAAAGGGTTTTTTTCTTAGTAGCATGAACTTCATTTTAAAACTACCACGTTTCACCCCATTTTGCTTATGAAGCTTGAAGATATGCACGCTCGCTTGTTCACAAGATCACATGTGTGAGCTAGGAGGTGCTACATTGTGAATCTACTTTTAGGTCCTGGTAGACCATTGAATATGCTAGTTTAAGGTCCTAGCAGACCATGATGTGTCAATTTAAGGTCTTGGTAGATTGATGTGCTAGTTTAAGGTTCCAGTAGACTATTGTGCAAGTTTAACTTTGAAGAAAATGGGGGATGGCTAGTTTAAGGTCATAGCAGACCATGTTGTGGGTCCTAATTTTACATCGTGGCCCAAGGACAATCTGTGGGTGCTAGTTTTATGTCATGGCCCAAAGACATGCTGTGCCAGTTTAATGTCATAGTGGACATTTTGTGCCAATTTTATGTTGTAGCAGATGATCTATGCCAGTTTATAGTCATAGTAGACTATCTATGCTTACCTTGCTTTATGTTTGGTGTAATTTTGCATGTTAAGCAGAGTATGGCTTCAAGTACAAATGGCTGATAGGGTTTGCAAACTCGTTGCCATCCAAGTCAGGCAATTTGAATGCCCCATTCTCATATGCTTTTGTAAATATGAAGGGGCCTTCCAAGTTGGCTAAGAATTTACTCACAGGTTCACAAACAGCCTTGAGGACTAAGTCCCCCTTTTTGAACAGTCGTTGGTGAAAATTACAGTGAGGTTTTCGTTGTTTCTTGTCTTGGTACCACTCGATGTAGCTAAGTGTTTGGGCACGCTCCTCCTCTATAGAGTCAAGGTTAATGATCCTTGACTTGTTGTTTTGAGCCTCATCCATGATGTTTGAAAGGATCATTTGAAGTAATGGGACCTAAAATTCAAGAGGTAACACCACTTTAGATTCATATACAAGACTATATGGAGTTTTACCTGTAGCTATTTTGCATGTCATGCAATAAGCCCAAAGAGCATAGAGGATTTGCTCATGCCATCACCTCTTGCTACTACTAAGCATCCTCTTCAAAAGGTTGATGATGACTTTATTGGTAGCCTCTACTTGGCCATTTTCCTAGGGGTAATATGGTGATGAGAAAGAATGTTTGATACCAAAACGTTTGCAAAAGGCTTTGGTTTCTGCGCTACTAAATTATGGCTTGTTGTCGGTAACAATAGTTATGGGAAGGCCAAATCGTGTCACTATGTTGTCTAAAATAAACTTGCAAACCTATTGGGACATTGTATTTCTAAGAGGAATGGCTTCTATCCACTTTGTAAAGTACTCAATTGTGGTAATGATGAAACTGTGCCCTGCAGAAGACTTAGGTGTAATGGGTACTACAATGTCTAGTCCTCAACATTGAAATGGCCATGTGATTTGTGTTGTATGTAATTCAGTAGGTGACACATGTATGAGGTTGCCATGACATTGACATACATTACATATCCTTACTTTGGTAATGCAATCACGTTCCATATGAGACCAGTAGTAGCCTTGACACCTAATTTTTACTTCCATAGACCTGGGAGCTATGTGCCCTCCACATAGTTCCTCATGAACCTCATCAATGATTTTTTTGTGCTTCCTCCCCTGTAACACAAGCTAGCAATATCCCATCATAATAGTGTTTTCATAGAGTTTTATCTCCTATGAGGACATATTGCCGTGCTCGTTTTCGTACTGCATCCTTTTGGGTAGGTGTTGGGTTGTGTGGGGGTTCATCATGTTGGAGGTATGTTTTAATGTCATCATACCACTATTTTGTGTGAGCTACACTTACATATGTGATGTGTATTGTGTGAATTATGGGGTTGGTGTGCTTCACTATCGAAGCAGGCAAAGTAGCAAACATGTGTGGTGGCATACTTAGCGCTATCATGGCTAGTGCATATGCTATAGTGTTTTCATTGTGAGACACATGTTGGACATCTAGGGTTGTGAAATACTTTAGTAAGTATTTAGCTAAATCATAGTAAGGTTGCAAATTTTGTGCTTTGCAAGCGTATACCTCTGTAACTTGGTTGATGACCAGTTGTGAATCGCCTTGAATTGCTAAACTTTGAATCCCCAACTTTTGAGCTGCTAGAATGCCCCTAAGAAGACCCTCATATTATGCTACATTATTTGTGTAAAGGAATGTGAAGTGAGATGCAAAAGGTTAGATCTCCCTAGAGGGAAATGTGAGAACAATGGCAGCACTACCACCTTGTGTAGTTGAGGCATCATCGAAATGTAGGATGGCTTCAAAGTTTGTAGGTACTGGGCTTATGCTACTAATATGCTCATCTGGGAACTTAGGTTCTATCATTACTTGGTCATTGGTAGGTGAAGCCATAAGTTGTGTGGCTATTTATTGATCCTTTATGGATGACTGTGCTATATAGCGTAGGTCAAATTCTGCAGTTATGGCTTTCCATTGAGCTATCCTGCTACTTTTGTATATATTGGTTGTAATAGCCTAAAGTATGTTATTCTTGCAAATAATGTTTACTTGGCTTTGAAACAAGTAATGCCTCCATTTTTTAAGCATGAACACTAAAGCAAGACAATTTTTCTCAACTTCATTGTATTTTTCTTCATAGGCTACCAACGAATGGCTCAGGTAGTAGAAAGGGGTTTTGGAACCATCATTCCTATTTTTGCATAGAAAAGTAGTGATAGACATGTCTGAAGTGTCCAGATAAATTTAGAAAGGTTTGTCTCTCTGGGGAGGATAAATAGTGGGGAGCTGAATAAGCTCTTTCTTTAAGTTATCGAAAGCTTCTTGGCATTAGTTGGTCCATTCAAAATTGACTCCCTTTTTAAGCAAGTGTTGCATTGGATGTAATTTATCCATTAACCTTGCAATAAATTTTTGTATGAATTGTACCCTACCCTATAGCCCATGTAACTTTTTAAGGTTTGTAGGTGGTGCCAAGTTAACGATGGCCTTAACTTTATCGGGGTCCACACGTATTCCCGTTTCTGATACTACAAAACTTAGCATGCATCCAATTTTGACTCTGAAAACATATTTTCTGGGGTTGAGGTGAAGTTCATGCCTAAGACAACATTGAAGGACCAAGTTTAGGTCATTTTCATAATTAGTAGATTTTTCAGATTTAACAGCTATATCATCCACATAATCATTTAACTTCTCTAAAAGATAGTAACTAAAGATGTAAGTCATCACCCGTTGATACATTGCTCCTGCATTCTTTAGCCCAAATGGCATCATTGTGTAGTAGAAAGTTCCCTAAGGGGTCATGAAGGTAGTTACTAGCTAATGCTATGGGTTTATGCGGATCTGATTATAGCCTAAAAATCCATCCATAAAGGATAGTAAGGCATGACCTACCGTAGTATTGATGAATTGGTCGATGCTAGGCAATGGAAAATCATCTTTAATCATTGTCTTGTTCAAATCCCAAAATTTTATACATATTTTTATACCCCTAGTTTTCTTGAAAACAACTACAATGTTTGATACCCATTTCGTATAATCAACCGCCTGAATGAACCCAGCCTAGTAAAGTTTAGTGATTTCGCCACATACAGCTAAGGCAAACTCTAGTTTGATCTTGCGGGCCTTTTGTTTGACCGCTTTGACTTGTGAGTCTAGTATGATATTGTGCTATATGATGCATGGGTCTAAACCTGGCATATCTTCATATGACCATGAAAACACTTTGGAATTATCATTGAGGACTCTAGAGATGTTTTGTTTAACATGTGACTCTAGTGATGAGCTAACTTTTAATGTTTTTGCCTTTCCTTTAGATGTGGTGATGGGGATTTTGATAAGAGGATCCTTAGTTACATCACTAGCCTCTAAATCTAGAGTTTTGACTAGATGTTTAGGCTAGTCCAAGGATGTTTCTAAGGATGCTATGTCAGTATCATAAGGGGAAAGATTTAAGTCTACCAACTCTATGTTCAAGTGCCTCCTGAGTTTGCCATGGGGCCTTGTAAGAATTAAGGGTGAATGGAGATCCTCATTTATAGCGATTTTTCCAATCAAACTTGCCATAATAAGCAAACAAACAAAGTCAAGTGATACCTATTTAAGATAGCAACATGTAATGAATATGTGCAAAGAAATCATGCAAGGTTAAAGAGTTGCCAGTTTAAGGTCATAGCAAACTGTGACCATGCAAAATTACATGCCGAAAACTACCAGTTTATGGTTGTAGCAGACTGTAACCATGCAACATTGTAAGTCATAATTTTGAGTTTAACATTGTAGTAGATCATAATTGTGCAAAATCATAATTCAAGGTTGCTAGTTTAAGGTTGTAGCAGACTGTGACTGCGCAAAGTCATAAGTTAAGGTTGCTAGTTTAAGGTTGTAGTAGACCATTATTAGGAAAAATTATGAAAATGAGGTGGAAATTTTGGTGCATTATCATGCTACACTGCAACCATATTCTACACTATAGTAGGCAAGGGGTGTCCCATGCTACGCTACAATAGACATTGGCATTTTGTGTCATGCGTGGGACGTGGAATGTCCCGCGTTATGCACAAGACATGGAACACCCCAGAAAGTAATAGGTGCTTTAGCCCTATAGGCTATCAATAGGGGATTAGCCATGGTAATGTTGTCACTTTTACTATAAGAGATAACACCTAGAGTGTAGCATGGTTCAGGCTAAGAGACAATGTAGTAGTTGTAGCGTAGCGGTCAATACACCCTAGTTTGTTAGCAGGACAATGGCTCATAGAACCGAACATAGGAATCAAGGTCTTGCTAATATAGATGAAGGGAAGTGGACCCTACGACATCTCACTAGGCATGCATTGAGGAATGAATGGAAGCACCATCTACTTGGTAAGTTACAATGCTACGTGTGTCTACGTTGTTTGATTTATTCATTAGGGTTGTTACCATGGTCACCACACCTCAATGGCCATGGTCGCTACCATTTCCATGCAATGAATGTCATTGTTATGGCCTTGGCCATCACTTTTGAAATACCCCAAAATTTGAAGGCATGCTTACTTCACCAGGCCTTTGCAATTCACACAGCGTTACAGTAGTTCTTCAGGAGATGGATGCTCTGATGTTCAGACTATCCAGTTCGGCAAGTTTTCTAAGTTAAGGATTCTTGCTATGCTACACTAGACCATGTAGCATAGCAAACTTTAGGAGATGTTTGCAGAAGCAGTGTTACATTACACTATGCTATGCAGTGTAGCACAATGTAGAAAGAGCTGGAAAACTAGTCCCCTCACCCAACTTCAAGTCGTTTGGCAATGTCGACTTCCATCAGAAAGCGGCGAACTTGGAAAAATCAAGTCATGTTTGCTGCTACGCTATGCTAAGCTACAAGGCACGACGAGGCATAGCAATTTTGCGAAAGTGACAGAAGGCAACTCAAAGGGCGGGATCAACAAGTTCACAAGTTTCATAGTGCAAAAGGCAAAGTTTACAGATTGGCGACGTTTTTTGTGACTAAGGCCAATTTCTATGCTATGATACGCTACATAGCATAGCATAGTATAGAAAAAATATGACAAACAGTCAACGTGCTCCAAAGGTTTCTAACGCATGCAACAGGACACAATGCATGTTTCTTGCTTCAAACCGGTGGCTCTGCTATGCTACGCTATGTTGCGTAGCATAGCACAACGTAACAAGGTGCTATGCCATGCCAAATATGTTGTGCTACAAGGCATAGCAAAACGTGGCAAGAAATTACGCGAAATTAATGTACCTCACCTAATTGCACCATTTCTTTGACAACATAATTATGACAGGGTAAGTTTGTAATAATGGCATGGTAGGCTCATCCAATAGTCATGCAGGTACGTGCAGCATAGCTAGGTCAGCATAGGCCCAAGGGATGTGGCATTCAAACTGCATCTTTTGCCCATCCTTGGTCCTATAAATACCCCAATGAGTGATGCTTAAACTCTCTTTAGCTCTTGCACTCTCAAGTACACTAGCTCTCTTCCTCATTCTCTAACTCTCTGGGCAATCTAGTTGGCTAACAATTTTGTTGGCTGACAAGCAAAAAAGTTAGCATTGTAACCTCAAGCATTGTAAGCTTTCTATCTGGAATTGGAGATAGTTAGCGCTTTCAGTTGGCATTCCATTCTGTTCTTCTCTACCACCTTGGTAGAACTTCACATTGTTGATGACTGAGTCTACATTCGAGCACACAGCCTTGTTTCCCTACACATCTTGGTTACTCTCAGGATCTCTGCACTTCCCAACACTGTGCAACCAATTGTATGCATCCTGATAGAGCGAGGTCATAGCTTTGAAGTGGTGCACTTTCCTAATTGCATTTTACTTTGTCTCTTACTTATCATTTGCATTTTACTCTATTTTCTACCTTTTTCTTTTACGTTCAAGCATTACTTCATGCTGTCAATTTCATTTTCAAATTACACATTGCAAAAGGTTATATAGACACTGACTAAGTCCCTGTCTGGTCGACCAGACCATTTAGGGCACCTTGTTTTTATCCCATCTAGCACAGCCCTCCCAGGGAAATGGGGTCAAGACTATCAATGACTGATGATCCCTTGGTGTTTCTTTTCTAGCCACTGACATTTTTGGTTGCTACAATTTTTATGGTGGTAGAAGGAAGGCCCTTTTTGGGTGCCTTTTCCGTGTATCATGGTAGTCTTGTAAGCCTTCTGCACCCTAATATGCATTAGCATAAACTTGACACCCGTATGTGGTTGTTTATGCATCGTGGGGTGCAGATCGGTTACCTCGATGGTTCCTTGGGAATCCTACAAGACACAAAGCCTTCAGTTGCTAGTTGACTTGCCTTTTTTTTATGGTGGTCTTGCATGCATTTTGTACCCTATCACGTACTAGGATAAACGTGGCACCCTTTTGCGGTTGTTTACACATCTTGTGGTATAGGCCAGTTGCCTCGATGGTTCCTCGGGAGCCCGGCAAGACATAAAGCATTCTTTTTGATTGCTTTCCAACTTTTCATTTTTCTCATTCACAAAACTATTTAGCCATTTGATTTCTTTACTTTTTTCTATTTGCAAAACTATCTAGCTTAGTAACAATGACTTCCGCAACTATCGTTGCCAGCAACTTCAACGTTGAGATTCCCATCATTGTTCAAGGCATCACTGGTGCCGAAAAAATGTTGAACCTAATGCAATAAACATGTTGATTCCTTAGGATCCAAAACCAAGGACCTGAGGACTTGGCCTAGCAACACGAGCGCTATAGCTTCCTCTGTTCAAAGGTTCAGGCAAACTTGCCTTTGGATGTACACGAACTCGAAGATAAATGTAGCTTCGAGTTTGCTTACTACAATGGGAAGGAGTTTGTTCCCACTCCTGGAATTTACATACCTTTGACACAGGTAAACCAAAGGCTTCTAGACCAACTAATCTAGCTAGATAGGCCTAGGGAGCAACAGGACATAGCATCCAACTAGGATGATGCCTTCCAAGAGAGATAGGAGGAACTTGATTCCCAATCCAACGAGGGAGATCAAACCAACCCCGTTCTTGTCCCTCCTACCCAGTCCTTCTAGGCCAAACCATTTTATATCACTGCTCCCTTTGTCATCATGCCTACGCTCCTATAGCCTACAACTACAACCGCAATGGATAGCCATGTCACCTTCCCGGCGTATCAACGCCCTTACTCCCCTATTTCATTTGTAGCAACTATGCCTCCGCAAACTGTTCAGCAGCCCATTCCTATAGCACATCATACATCAATCATGGCTACCCTGCCACATGTTCATACTGTACCTCTTCGCAGTCGTACGTAACTTCCATGTTGATTCCTACGTTCACGTCTATTCCACCCACTATAGTGGGCCCAAGCCTATCCTCGTGATGGACCCCATTCACTTCTTCGCCTATTCCAAAACTATCGTAGATGTCTCATTATGTTCACCCTTAGACCTACCAAACCCCATAAAAAGTACAACCTAATATGGGGCTATGGTCTGTTCTTCCGATGACAAAAGCAGTCTATCCGGTAGCCCAAATCGTAGTTGCTGCTCCAACAGCACCACCTACCAGGTGGTGGATAGTGCAAGCAGCACCGCTAGTAGGGGCTATCCCAATAGTATCACCAATGGGTCAAACCATCACCCTCGCCATTCCACAGGTGGGAGCTACCTTGGTAGTTCCCCAGGCATCCACAATGTCGTAGGGCTTGGATCAAGTGTTCTAGCTTATCCAGACCCTCACCAAGGAAATAAAATGCATGAAAGCTATTGGGTCTAACATGGTACAAGTCATGGACTTTTACTAGGATGACCCTGTCAGCCCTGCAATCCCTGCAATCCCTACAATCCCTGCTTTGACGTTACCCCCAGGGATGTCTCTCCCGTACTTCACGAAATATGATGGGGAGGGGGATCTCAATGTACATCTAGTTATCTTTAGATCTGAATTCCTTCTGTTGCAACAATGGCCGCAAAAGATTATTCGTGTCTTTTCCATGTCCCTAGCTGGGAAAGCCTTAGATTGGTATTGCACACTACCACATTCATCCATTTCAACTTTGGAAGAGCTTCTAACCTAGTTCGTGATGTGCTTCAAGTATAACTTGAAGGCAGAAACCACTTTGGACCAGTTGATGAGTGTGAAGCAAGAGCCTCTAGAACCAGTCCAGAAGTTCATCCAGCCTTGGAGCATGAACCTTAATGAAATCCACGAGCCCATCGTGGAGGCCCACTTGTTGGCCATCTTTAAGGATGTAGTGAACGACTTTATCGAGTCTAAACTGTACTACCTCGTCCCTCACACTCTTAGTCAAGCCTTCGCTCAGACTAAGAGTATACAGGATGCGGCTGAGGTAAGCAAAGACCCGGCCTACATTGCTTACAAAAATACCTTCACAAAGAAGGATAAGGATAAGGCCCCAACAACCATAGTGGCCACTCTGGTGACCAAGGCCAAGCCCAGACCTAGTAACAATGGTAGCAAGAGAAACAAGAAATTGGTCGTACCCACAGCTAACCCCATGCCCAAGTAGGGAAACATGCTGCAACATCCAATACCTACATCTGAGACATCTACATAACACAAGCTAAACTTTGAGCATAAAGATTGCTCAAGGTACACCCACTACCTCTCAAACTTTCAGAAATTCTAAAGTAGCTATTGGAAGTGGGGCACATGCAATTCATGCAGATGTTGGAAGAAGAAACTAGGAGACATCAACACTACTATGAGATCCTTAGGAATCCCTCTTTGGCCCTGCCCAATGAGCCCCTAGTTCATAAGGGTTTCAGGCTGAACAGGTTTTGTGGCTACCGCCAATAGTGTGGTCACAAAATGGATTATTGTCTGGCATTGCAGGATGACATCTAGAGATTGATTGACCAGGGGAAAATGGTATTGGATGAAAGCAACCCAGTACATCTTGAAAACCAATCTATGCATGTCTACATAGATCCCCTCAATGCCAACAATGCTGATTACATCATCAATGCCATGGACATTGACAGTGATCCTAGGCCACCTCAGCAACCATTCGTTGTGCGTGTGTCTCAGTGTAGTGCACCAGTTCCATGAGCAGCTAATCAAAGCCCGCAACAACCATTCATTCTGAGAGTCCCTTCACGGGCATCCATCTCTGCATCACCTATTAGCAAAACCATGCCACTTCACCCATTAATGTTGTTAGCTTTTTTTGTCATTAGGGGGCTAGCTCCTTTAATAGTCCCCGCCATGCATAAAGCAGCTAAACAACCTTCTCATCCTAAAAAATGGAAAGTACACTTTGCAAGCAAGATGTCGAGAGGAAGTACCACCCCTGGTACTTCCAAGCCTACATCTCCACCCCATGCATCTGCACCCTCATCACCAAAGATGAACATTGCGATAACCGCACAGTCTACGCTGCCCTGCCAAAAAGGGTCTAAACCTAAACCCAAAGTCACCCCTCCTCGGAAAATTCATCTTCTGGAATGAGTCGAAGAAGAGGAAAATGCCAAACAGGGGTGGTGCCCAAGACCTTTTGGATGCCCTCACTCAGGTCAAGCAAGCTCTAAAATAGAAAAATGCTACACTGAGCCTGTACGACCTGATCATGACATCTGTTCCCCACCGCGAGGCTTTGATCCACATGTTGACAGTGATTCTGGTCAATGAAGACATGTTAGTGGAAGAGGAAATAATCCACTCGGTCATGCTTCCCTCTTCACCCATAGAGCCTGAGCCATCCCAATTGACTTTTAGCAATGATGCCATTAGGGAAGATCCAAAAAGGGGTTAGGTGATAACAACACCACTTTTTATCACAATTTGGGTCGACCAACACTAGATCTGAAGGGTACATGTTGATGACGAGGCTTCCATGAACATCATCCCATTTTCTATTATGGACAAGTTGGGCTTGGTCGACCAGATCAAACCCACAGCGATGTCGTGTCTAAGGTCGTTCAATGGAGCATGTTTCCTCATGAAGGGTATAGTTCACATAGACTTCGTAGCAGGGGACTAGTTCTCCATAAACACAATGTTCATCGTGGTTGAGGAAATGCTTAGGTTTAACCTGATCTTGGGGAGATCATGGTTAGGACAACTTAGGGCTGTCTCCTCACCTATACACCAGGAAATCCACCTACCATATGCAGGCAGGGAGGTGATGATCCATGGTGACGAAGTAGCAACACAAGCGATCAATAACATAGACATGGAGCAGGGGTTAGAGGTTGTAACCTCTGAGAATGAAGCACCTAATCATGCACATATTAACCATCCAATGGGAGAATTAGCTCAGCAAGTTGGTTACCAAAGTGAAAGAGCATGGGCTGAGTTGCCCTTCTAAGCAGGGAACAATGATGTGAATGAGGGCCCTGGTGAAATGCCTCAGCCTTACATTCTCATCAAACCATGACGGGTCAAGAAGTAGCTACGCATAGCATAGCAACCCCACTGCTTCCTGCCTAGTTGCGATCCCTGGTACATTCATCACTTTTTGCTTTGTTAACATGCCATCCTCTTGGCATGCTACGCTATGGCTTGAAATGGGCTAAAACTAGCATAATTTATTTTTTCTTTGTTAGCGTGCCATCCTTTTGGCATGCTACACTATGGCCCGAAATGGCCTAAAACTATGCCTACGCAATAGCCCAAAATGACCTAAAACTAGCAATGGCCCGAAATGGCCTAAAACTAGCAATGGCCTGAAATGGCCTAAAACTAGCATAAGTTACCAGTTAGCTGTTGTTCAAGTTGTTAACATATCATCTCTTTTGGCATGCTAAGCAATGGCCCAAAATGGCCTAAAACTAATAGAGGCCCGAAATGGCCTAAAACTAGCAATGGCCCGAAATGGCCCAAAACTAGCACATGAAAGCATGAACATTTTCACAAAACGCAGCACATATGCAATGCACAAGTTAATGCAAAATCAATTTCTTTTCTAAAATTCTTCCCTTTATTTGAAATTTTTTCCTGTTGAAAATGTTCGTAAAATGTTTACAAAATTTGAAAATTCCAAAATTCCAAAAAAAAATCCCATGCTGTCATGGGTTGTCTCTATTTGCATCATCGCTGCCATTCGTTCCTACATCATTTCCTTTTGCATAACCTTCCCATACGTTGTCCTCAACTAGTTCTTCATTCCCTTCCTCTACGAGCCCTGCATGCTCATCTGGAGCCTACATCATAGGAGTGAAGTGGTTAGCTAGGGTAACAAACAAAAACTACAATAGAGCATAAGCATTAACATAGTAAAGAAACTAACCTGAGAAGGGCTTTCATCCATCTCAAAGAGTATCTGGTCTAAACCAAGCCTGAGGTGATGCTAGACCTCCTCTACCGTGATGTCCATCCAATGCCTATCACTAGGTTCAGCGTCCACAGCAGCTCTCTCCCTTTCGGTGGTTGTCCACCTTAGTGGTGCCGAGGAAAAGGAGATGATTGTGGTCTCTCCTATGGGAAGGTCCACTTTTAGGTCAAGAGATTTCATAACCTTTACCTACTCTTTGAACTTGACATAGGCCTCAGAAGCGTCGATGGCATTTATGAATGCTTCATACGTAAACACCTCCACAACAGCATCCTTCTACAATGGGTGGAATTTTCCCATTTATACATGTGTTTATGATTTCTCTGGGACTACCCCCATTGGAAAGCCTTGGCCATGAAGTCTTTTAGGTCCTGACACTTTTGGGCTAGAAAGTCCATTTGCATCCGTTGTTCAATTATCTCGTGAGTGGCTTTGACGTGTTGACGTGTGACTATCCAAAACCTAGTGTATTCTATCACAGCCGTGTGCCAGTCCTCATTATTAGTGTCATGGGTTATGAGAAACTCATTCCTCAACCTGAGATCCTCCACCTCGATGACTAGGTCAGCCTCTCTTCACTTAGCTTTTTGGACCCGTTTCCACAGGTCCTCGTTGACATGCTTGTACTCCCAAAAGGAGTGTGCTAAGTGCAAAACACATTTGCAAGCCTTTTCATACACATGATGAGACACCTCGGTCACTTTAGGTGGGAATATAGGCATGGCACCAACTTTCATAGGCCATGTCGGGTCCCATTTAAGCCGAGAGGCTGCCATGACACAAAGCATAGCAATCGCATTAGCATAGTAGGATTATCAAACTCAAGAAACTCTAGCATAACAACATAAGAGTACCTAACACTGCTACTTACCTGCATCAGGGTCCACTTGCTAAAGGCATTTGATCATGTCATCAATGATCCCCTGCACGAACGTAAACTTGTTAGGAATCTCGGCCCATGATTTAGTATGAATCAGAGGGGGTCCTACAACATCAAGAGTAGCGCTTGTTACATAACTAAACATACCAGTAATGGCCGAAATAGGCTATGAAAAGGTAGAAATATTGTCGAACTCACCAGCATCTAATTGTAGTCTCTCTTCTTGCTGATGTAAGATGATGGCGGTAGCCTTGGTAGAAGGCCCTACCGAGTCTACACGAGCCCCTTCCTCATGCGCTGGTTTATTTCCTTTTAGGAGACCAACATATTTTTGATTCAAGGGAGGTTCCTCTTTGTTGGTAGGAGGATACTTCCTAATGACAAGATTCCCTGCCTTAGCAACAGGAGCTCCTTTATTCTTGATCAGGACCCTCTCCTGCAAGACTGGGGCCTTCATGTCTTTATTTGTCACCCCTGTCTTAGGGGTCAACACTTCTTCATCGCCTCCTTCTTCTTCTTCTTCTTCTTCATCTACTAGCAAAGAAACATGTTTGTATTAGTACAAATAAAGTTAGCTTAAAGTAGGTGCTATGCTATGCTACACCACCTAGCCCAGCATAGCGTAGCAAACAATAACAAAGTAAGCATTAGACAAAAGTGTTTACCAATGGTGGGTTGTGTTCTTTGCAACTTAAGTCATAGTCTTCACCCCTCCTCTTCCTCCACACAAAGGGTTTCCTTAGCTAGGGGATGCCTCTTCCACTGTAACTCCTTGGGCATAGTCTTAGCTATGAGACGTTCCCCTCATGACATGCTACCAGCTATAGTAGGGGGGGTCTCTCCTATGCTGTCCTGGCCATGAACATTGCGAGCCACTCGATCCTTAGTCATTACAAACAGTGAATTCCAAATTATTTTTAGGGGATCTTGGGCTCATGTGGTCTAGAGGATTTGGTGAATCCATGGTCTGGAAATTTGGTTGTGATTTCACATGACCCAGACTCCATTCTCGTAAACCTCCAGAAACTCTGCAAACCACTTCAGACAGCCTATGTAGAAGGCATAATGTTTGTTGGAGTGGGACACCAATTTCTGGCAGAGTCCCAAGATTTTTTCCTGCAAGCCTTTACATAGAAAGATAGCCTAGTTGTAATGGGCCCCTTCTTCCATGACCTCCCGCATTATCTAGGCCTACTTAAGCCCCAAGAACTTTCCTTGGGTAAGCAGCTGGGGGAATGCATGAGCATGGAAGATAGGGTAGATCTCCTTGGTAGGCCCATATTTGAGCTTCTCCATGGGGAGCCCTTTTTGCTCCTTAGCAATCCCCAACCACTCCTAAATATCCTTCTTCAAAAGGATCAACTCATTCTTTCCCTTCGACCCTATGAGAATGTCATCGGTAGGGACACCAAACAGGTCCACAAATAGTTGGTCATTGATTTCAATGATCACCTGCACGTCTTGTATGTGTGTGCGGAAGCGGCCCATCTTTTCAGATAATGAGTTGACCAGGGAGAACATCTTGATAGCAGGAACGCTTTGATTTGGGGTCATGAATAGATCCATGAGCCCAGCCTCTTGGATGTTCTAGACTAAGGATTCCAGAGCTGCATTTTTTATCTAGTGTTGGCTCACTTCTACTTCGTCATATTTGAAGTAGATGTTTGCCCCCTATGTCTTGGTGGTTACCACCGTTACCTCCTGGGCCTTATTTTCCCCTGCAATAGTTTTCACAAAAATTCTTAGCATGAAAATGTAGAAAATACAAATATTACAAAGACACTTGAGTATGTAACACTTATTGTTTGGCCTACCGGGCCTATACGGTAATGGGAATGGCGAGCGTTCAACCAGAACTTGTTCAACCATGACTGGTTTGAAGGGTTATGCCCACTCCTCATCCAGCCAACCCTACCCCTTGCATTGATCATAGAGAATGTGATATAGGCCTAGGTAGGTATAGTATTCACCCCTGCATTGATCGATCACACAGTCCCGTAGGTTCTTAGTAGAAGAGAACTCCTGTAGGGCTATTTGTGCTATATCCAGTAGACCCGGTTGATCATGAACGCAATCCTTATTGATGAAGAACCTAGTAACAAATGCATACTATTAGCATTTGGCTAATATGGCCAGTGTCGCACAACATAGTGGAGGAAGGCTACAAAAATCACCTGTCGGCACAGTAGACAATTCCCTATGGGTTCTAGAAGCACATCATCATAAAACGTGCGAGGAATAGTGTGTTGTAAAGGTGGTAGCAGTTGTACTCAGGCATCTTCCAAATCGAAGCCAAGCACCTTAACCTAGTTGGGCATTGACTGGATCCTTCTCTCTACCTACTCATGATTGCCTCATCAGTAAAAAACCTCAAAATGCCCCAACTTGCTCTAGGAAATATGGCTTCTTCTATGCTGGCTGCCTCCTCCTCCTCCAGGGATGACCAAATGATCATGCTGAAGTGATCGAGGAGGAACTGCAAGAAGTCCTGTGCCCCTTTCCTGAACCAGACCCCCTGCTCTCCCATATGTATTTGGGGAGGAGGAGCATTGGCCACGGGTTTGCTCACATGACACAGGATCCCCCTAATTTCTGAAAAAATCAGGATTGGCATTAGCCCCATTCTGCACAATGTAACCAGCAAATGTTAGCATCATGTCTATGTGCAATACACACACAACGTAGCAATACCTAGCAGTCCACACGCATAGCGTAGCATAACCCTATTTTCACACATAGCGTAGCAAGAACATGAAAGCCGTAGCAGAGAAAAAAAGTAGCCTAGCGTAGCAATAGATCAATTAACCCTAACAGGAAAATTAACAATATGCCCCGATAGAACACGTGTTGCACTCCTGCATCATGCATGGACCAACCTTCTTGAGGATCCTACGTCACACCATTCGAAGATCAAGTAACTTAAACTACCTAAACCCCCGTGGTTATGATGACCATGATGATGGTATTTTAAGCGACCTTGCGTGTAACAATGATGTAGCATTTATGCATCCACCATGGCCGAAACGACAGTAGCGACGATGCAAAGGCCAAAACAATGCAACAACAGAAAATGCAAATGGCTAAGATACAAAATGAAAGCAGAGAACAAAAGAAGCAAAAAAATGATAATAGAATCAGGAAAAAATAGAGGAAGCATGGTAGCCTACCAGGTCAATGGCATGTCCTTCCCTACTGTGACGTGCACTTGTGTCATGTTCCCTAGGCTTTGCTTCACCTCCTTAACCTTTGCAAGCACCAAATTCGTGCATCCCTTCTTCAGAGCCATCGTCTTACTTGCGAATTTTTCCTTGTCACTATGTAGAAAATCACCTTGCTCGCTACTAGCAAAATTGCTCTATGCTCCAAAATCTCCTTGTGCTCTAAATATGGGCTCTATGCTCTTACGGTGAGAATGGGAAGATTACCAAGGTTTAATCCCTATTTATGATTGTAATGGTAAAAAGGGAAACTTGCGCTCTCTCTTTCCATTTAATGCAGAGTGCATCGTACAGCGTAGCATGCTTGCCACAACATCATGGCACTGTTAGCATTAAAACCTTGACACGCTTCAAGCTAATGGCTTGCTTTCCCGAAAAATGAAAAAAAAATACATTTTCGATTATCACGGTCCGAAAAGACCTTAAACTAGCAATTGTCGCATATTTTCTATTATCATGGTCCGGAAAGACCCTAAACTAGAAATCATGGCATAGTTGCACTTTTACTAGTATGAAAAGATGTTAAACTAGCAAACCCTAGCACAGTTGCGACTTTTGCAATCCGAAAAGACCTTAAACTAGCATGTTTCGATCTGCTATACATTCGTAGTCTGCAATGATGCTAAACTAGTAGCATCACATTTTCGCATCGACAGTTTCACATTTCCTATCTTAGCAGCTCTACATCTCCATGCCATAATGGTCTGCCATGACTTTAAACTAGCAAAAATGTTAATCTCTACATCATGCATTTTTTCATTTCTTTGCAAGTTTTCATTATACATGATTGCTACCAATAGATGCATCTTAACTAGGCTTTCATCTCATTTTGACAGGTTAAGTAGAAAATGAAAATCCATTGTGATCTCTCCACACCTTTAGCCCTATCAGGTCCACATGGCAAGATCATGAGACAATTGAACCCAGACCTAATCGACTGGGGGTCAACCATAGCTAGCACCATAGCGTCTTTAGAAGCCTCCCCAGATTGGCTTGAGCAATTAGTCCGAACCCTAGATCTGGAGGTCGGGGATGTAATCAAGGATCCTCTCGTCGAGACACCTATGACCAGACCTAAGGGGAAGGTAAAAACACTAAAGCTTAGTGTAATGATGGAAAATGTTGGTCATTGGAAATACCAAAGAAAGTTTCGTGTACATAGTTCCAACCCTGGATCTGTGTGAGGGCTGTGCTGGAGAAAATGAATCTAAGGTGCCCTGAATGGTCTTGTCGATCAGACATGGACTTACTTAATCAGTAAATTTTGTAATAACTGGATTACAAGATGACAATTTCGATGAGGAAATATGATATCGGGAATCTCGAAGACAACGAGAATGGTATAAAAGATTTGAAGCAATTGCAGAATCTATGTAGATAGGATGCAATAAATTGGATTTAGAGAATATGCAATCCCAAGATCTGGGATTTAGCTTATAAAAAAATATATTTGATACAATGATTGTAGGTAGAATTCGGTTTAGACAAAGCACATGCCAAGAATAGGAAAACTATTCAAAGATGAAACAAGCAAAGGCTCATCTACCTTGTTCTAGCCAATCTGGGTGCAAGGGAGTTAGACCTAAAGCAGAATGTCTACTAACTAGAAGTTCCTGATCAAAATCTCTTGTCGGTCACCTTCGACGTTCTTTCGATTGCTAATCCTCTCTTATTCTCTCACTGATCTTTCCTAAAAATTGTCAACGATTTCCAACGAAAGAAAGTTGCTCCTGGAGAAAATTTTTTCAACCAAGAGAAATTTTTGCCAACCCTTTGATCATTTTCAACTGGAGTATTTATAAGGTTAGGTTCAGAAGAAAAACGTAGTTTAGATGACGTGTGTCCTGAACCTACAAAATGTTGTTGGCCTGGTGCATTTTTGTTTGAAGCTTGTGGCGTCGCACTGTTTTACGCTCTAGAGCATAGTGTGTTGTAATTTACCCTTGCTGGAGCTTTGCTAACAAACTATCCTGTGGTTATGCTATAATACTCTAGAGAGTGTATCGTGGCATAAGAACCACCATTCCCTAAATATTGCTATCTCAATTATCTACTTGCATTACGCTACATTATGTTACATTACGTTGCATAGCGTAACTCTACGTTACATAGTGAACTTGCAAAATTGAAGTGTTTTCGTTGTGCATCCCTTGTTTCTATTCAGTCTTTTCGGGGTTTATTACGCTATGCTGAGACTCAGGATTTTGCTAAACCATTGAGGCCTTAAAATTTCATGGTGTTTCAATGGCCCCTATTTGTTGACATTTAGAGGGCTTGCCCAAAAGATGTCAACAAAGAATACGAAACACCATAGAGGTAAAGACACCAACGCATTTGTCGAAAACTACTCAGATGTCACTCTGTCAAACCCACAAATGCAAAGTTTGGGGGCATAAGGAGTATAGGAGGGATCTTAAATAAGTGAGAGGGGGGAAGGTTTGGGGGAAGACTCAAGCATGTGAATAGGAAACTTTTGCAAACATGTCATTAGGCATCTTCTCACAGGTTTTTTCCTGAGAGGTTATGCTGCTATACTACATATGAAGGGCTTGCACAGATGAGTTGTGTTATGCCTGTATGGCCTAGATGAATTATTTTACATCCATTTTACCTAACTTTTCTTGGTGTTTTTTTTGAAAGGATGCTTTCCATGAGGCAAGTTGCATTACGCTAATCCATGGATGATTATCATGTGCGAAAGAGTGCCTGTACGTTCACGTTGTGTGCAAATAGGAGGAAAGGGTAAAGATTGTAGGGATAAAGGGAGAAGGAAGTAAGATAAGCTATCTGATGGAGGGAAAGAGGAATGGTCTACACTCCCAAGTAGTTAGGCTAGTCTGAGCAACCATCTTAGAACGATGTGACGCCTCACCTGGTAGTAAATGCATTCTCAATCAACGCTATCATAGCAAGTAACTTGAAAAACATAATAGAGAATAGAGAGCAAAAGTAATCATCCTAATCACTAGGGAGGCTATTGAAACAAGTCCCGTCTAAAGTGAAAAGGAGAGCACATGCCACAGAAAAGGGACCATAGCAAGAAGCAAGGGTCCCTATGTTGATGCCATAGTTTAGGAAGTTGCTATCGATAGCCAAATTCATCTTGCCAAATCACCTAGGCAAAGAACCTACCAGATGAATTTGCTAATCCAGAGTCTTGTGGCAGCAATGGGTGGAGGCCACCGAGGCTATGGGTGACCATAGTTTCCTTGGGGCCCCAAGTAGCAAAGTTGACCCTAGGAGTTGCAACTACAGAGTGGCTGTCGTAGCAACATCTCCGAGGGGATAGTAGTATGCCTTTCGGCATGTCCAAGGAATCAGTAGGATGCCAGTGGGGTAGCGGCATTGCATCTACTCCAACACCTTACATATTCCATCTGGTAGGGATGCAGTGTAAGAGTGATCATACTCACTTGCTTCATGGATTTTCTATTGGCGAATTCTAGTTTTAAGTCCTGGTTGACCGTTGTTGTTGGTTTTAAGTCCCAGCAGGCCATGGTCCTGGTTTAAAGTCTAGCTAGGCTGAAGCCTGCTAGTTTTACATCGTAGCAGATGACGAAAGAGCTGGTTTATGGTCCTAGCAGATCATGCTGTGGGTGTTAATTTTGTGTTGTGAATCAGGGACAAGTCTATGCTGGTTTAGCATCTCAGCAGATGGATGCTTACCTTGCCAATTTCACATTATGGAAGATGGTTGAAAACTTTGCTAGTTTAGCATCGTGGTGGATGTGTGCAAGAAATGCCAATTTTATGTCTTAGCGGATGTGTACAACATTGAGAGTTTTACGTTGTAGCAGATGTTTGTTACCTTGCATTTGAGCTGAGTCAATGTCTAGATGTGGTACCACTTCAGATACATATGATTCACTGGGTTCAGGTGTTTGTTGTTGTTGATGTCTACTAGCCTAAATGCTCTGTTGCTGTATGCATTGAAAACTAAGAAAAGGCCTTCCCATCTTACAGAGAATTTGATCGTTGGTCCACAAATGGCTTTAAGAACCAAGTCTCCTTTCTTGATCAATCACTGATGCAAGTTGTGATGATTTTTTTGTTTTTGCTTGTCTTGATAGCTTTCGATGTTGTTGAGCATCTGGATGCGTTTCTCCTCTACTGAGTCTAAATCCACAATCCTGGACTCGTTGTGTTGAGTCTCATTTATAACCATGGAAAGGACCATCCATAATGAGGGAATCTATAGTTCTAGGAACAACACTACTTTAGATCCGTAGACTAGGCTATAGGGTGTCCTATCGGTAGCTATTCTACATGTTGTATGATAGGCCCATAGCACATAGAGGATTTTTTCATGCCATCATTTTTTGTTGTTAATGATCATCTTCTTGAGTAGATTGATAACCACCTTGTTTGTTTCTTCTGCTTGACCATTTTCTTGTGGGTAATAAGGTGAAGAAAAAGATTGCTTAATACCAAGGTTACTGCAAAAAGATTTGGTTTCAGTACTACTAGATTTTGGCCCATTGTTGGTCATAATAGTCATGGGAAGCCCAAACCTGGCTACTATATTGTCCAAGATAAAATGGCAAACCTATTGAGATGTAATCTTTCATAGGGGAATAGCCTCGACCCACTTCATGAAATACTCGATGGTGATGATAATGAAGCTATGTCCTACAAAAGACTTAGGCATCATGGGACCTATGATGTCTAGTCCCCATCGTTGGAATGGCCAAGTGATATATGTAGTATGAAATTCAGTTGGTGACACATGTATTAGATTTTCATAACGTTGGCATGTGTCACATGTCTTAACCTTGGTTAGGCAGTCTCATTTCATGTACTACCAGTAATACCCTAAGCGTCTGATTTTAGCGGCCATGGCTCACAGGGCTATGTGTCCCCCACATAGTCCTTCATAGACTTCACTAACTATTCTTTGCGCATGGTCATTATTAAGGCAGGTTAGCAATACTCCATCAAAAAAGCGTCTACAGAGAGTACTGTCTTTGATGATGACATATTATAGAGCATGCTTGTGGATTGTGTCTTTTTGTGCAAGTGTTAACTCGTGCGGTGGTTTGCCATGTAGAAGGTAGACTTTAATGTTATCATACCATTCTGGCATTCCACCCGTGCTTAGAGAAGAAATTTTCATCACTTGAATGAAAGGATCTATACATTCCATCATTAAAATGGGCCAAGTGACAAAAAAATGTGGTGGCACATTTAAGGCCAATGTGGCTAGTGCATCGACTACAATGTTCTCATTATGCGGCATGTGTTGGACATCGGTTGTCATGAATTGTTTCAGGAGATCTTTAGCCATATCGCAATAAGGCTATAAATGCACAGATTTGCAAGCATAGACCCCTATGATTTGATTAATGATGAGCATCGAATTGCCTCAGATTACCAGATTTTGAACATTGAGTTCCCTAGCTATCAAAAATACCCTGAGGAGTCCCTTGTACTCTACCACATTGTTCATATAAGGAAATGCCAGGCAGTAAGCCAATGGGTGAACATCTTTAGGGGAGAATGTAATGATAGCGGCAACATTTCTGCCTCTAGTAGTCAAAGTTCCATTGAAGTATAACGTCACTTCAAGGCCTGTCACTACAGGGCTTAAACTATGTATCTGTTTATCAGGAAACTCGGGTTCTATCGCGGCTTGATTGTTAATCGGTGATGTTGCAAGCTGGTTGGCTATCACTTGGCCTTTTGTGGAATATTGGCCAACGTAGTGCAAGTTGAATTTTGCTGTGATGGATTTCCAGCGGGCTATGCTACTGCTCTCATATAAATTATTTGTGATGGCCTGAAAAATTTTGTTCTTACAGATTATATTGACCTGGCTATGGAAAAGATAGTGCCTACACTTTTTTAATGCAAACACCAATGCCAAGTAGTTACGCTCCACTTCGTTGTACCGTGTTTCGTACGCAAATAGAGCATGACTTAGATAATAGATAAGAACTTCTGATCCGTCATTCCTTCTTTGGCATAACAACGTAGCTATAGACACCTCTGAGCTTGCCAAGTATATGTAGAAAGGCTGATCCCTTTGTGGCTGGAAAACCATTGGCAAATGTAACAGCTCTTTCTTCAGATTGTCAAATGCACGCTGGCAGTTCTCGGTCCATTCAAAGTTAACACATTTCTTGAGTAGATGATGCATGGGGTGTAACTTGTCTGTTAACTTTGAGATGAACTATCTAATAAATTTCAACCTACCTTGAAACCCACGTAGTTCCTTGAGGTTTGTAGGTGGTGCTAGATTAACGATGGCTTTAACCTTGTCGGGGTTGACTTAGATGCCAGTCTTCGATACCACAAGCCTTAACATGCACCCGATTTTGACTCCAAATATGAATTTTCTTAGGTTGAGCCATAGGTTGTGCCTGAGACATCATTTAAGGATTAACTCTAGGTCTTCTGGGTGATCTTCCAACTTCTTAGATTTAACAGCTATGTCGTCTATGTAGTCGTTCAATCTCTCTAAGAGGTAATCACTAAAGATGTATGTCATGATGCGTTGATAAGTTGCTCCAGCATTTTTTAACTTGAAAGGCATCATGATGTACCAGAAAGTTCCCTAGGGGGTCATGAAAGTTGTAGTTAGTTGGTGTTCTAGGTTGATATGAATTTGATTATAGCCCAAAAACCCATCCATAAAGGATAGTAACGCGTGGCCAGCTGTTGTATCGATAAGTTGGTCAATACTTGATAATGGGAAGTTGTCTTTAATCATGGCCTTGTTCAGATCGTGGAAGTCTATACAAATGCATATTCCTCCCATTTTCTTGGAGACAACTATGATGTTTGACACCCAATCTAAATAATCGACCATGCGAATGAAACCATCCTGATACAGCTTACTGATTTCATCATGCACTGCTAGTGCGATTTTAGGCTTAATCTTCTGTGCTTTCTATTTAACTGCTTTGATATGCAGGTCTAAAACTATATTGTGCTATATTAGTCTTGGGTCTAAACTTGACATGTCTTCATATGACGATGTGAATACCGCAATGTTATTTTGGAGTACTCGAAATATGTCGCTTTGCGTTTGTTGGTCAAGGAGAGAACTAACTTTCAGGGTTTTGCTTCCTCATTTGTGCATAACCACAGGGACCTTAGTGAGGGAGTCCTCGGTCACATCGCTAGCCTCCAAGTCTAGGGTTTGGGTCAAATTTTCTGGCCAGTCTGGGGATATTTCTGAGGATTCTATGGTTATGTTGTAGAGGGAAGCGTCAATTCCTATCAGTGCAAGGTTGAGCTATCTAATAGTTTCCCTGTATGAGCCTGTTAGGGCTAGGAGTGTAAGTAAAGCTACATCCATTTGCGAATTGACCTGTAAAACCACCAAAAATGGAGGTTGTTACATTGTATATATTTTTTATTTTATCTATTGAAATGATAGAAGGTTTTCTAGAGATGTGTGTTAAAAGGTTGCTAGTTTAAGATCTTAGCAAACCATTACCATATGCATGGTTTGTGAGAAAGAAGTAAGCTCGATTTTCCAGATGTTAGTGTAAGACTTTTGCGAACTATGATGAAAGGTGTAACGTGGTGTGTCTAGCGTGCCGAAGCAACTAATTTAGAATTCATTGTAGACCGTAGTTAATGTGACCAGATTATGAGATGATAAGCTATGCATTAGTTTAGGGTCTTTCCAGACCGCAATCTATAGGATATCTACACGATTAATGTTGCAATCTTCACGCTTCATGTCATGCTGACATACTTGCATTTTGGGAAAATTCCACATTGGTCAGACATGGAAATAGTTAGTTTCAACCAATCCATTTATAAGTCGATGGTTTGTCCTCAACGCAAATTGGAGACATTGTGAATTTGAATTAGGCTATAGTAGAAGGAAAGCCGAAGTAAGGCATAAGTAGATGATTTTGCAAAGGTTGCTCAGTCGTAACCATGGTGCCGAAGACCAAAGGAAAACATGTCAAATTGGAAAAGATTGATGAAGTGCATGAGAGTTTGCAACGGGTTTCAAAGGCCAGGGTCAAAACATAGGAGGCTACTCCATTTGCCCAGTAAGTTGCCTTTTACCCTCCTGCATGATTATTATTTTCATTGTTATGGTGTCACAATTGTACCTATTTCGAAGATGTGTATTATGTCAAGTGTTGATACTTGGTTACGCGGGCTGAGCTATTGTAGTTTGTGATATTACTGCTATTTCCGTCGTCAGAGACAGACCTTGCACAGTTGCAAGGATTAGGGTGATCTTGGACAATACTGTGCAAACGCAACGCATAACTAGGGGAGTCCAGGTACTATACCCTTATGTAGTATAAATAGGATTTCATTTTCTCACCCATAATGGTTGCATGTCACACTGGGGTAATATGCAGTGTTTCTTTTATTGTTGTTGTCAGGGACAAACCTTGCGTCGTTGCAAGGGTTTGGGTAATTTTGGTAATGCATTTCTAGCGTAACCTGTGATTTTCTGGGAGTCAAGGTAATGGAAACTCTAGTGTTGCATAATGGATTTTTATGCACTTTTTTTTTTCTCTTATGTTGTTAGTATGTCTACATTATTGTTCTTAATGGTAGTGTGTTTCATTGTAAAGGATTATGCTAAAGCCCATCCTAATCATCTTGGACATTCTGGGCGTTTTGTGTTGTTTGCATGTCCCTGTTGCCAATGTTCCTCCTCCTCATGCTTGTGTAAAGGAGGAGGTGGTTTGGTTTCAAAAAGGTGCATATGAGTTTTTGCAGTTTTTGTTACATAATTTCAGTGTAATTATTTGGTCGCATCTACCGGCCGAGATAGCTGTCGCCATTCTGGAGATGCTACTGGTTGGATCAACGCAGAGCATCTTGACATTTCTGGTGGATGGCTCAATTCAAAACCATGCGAGTGCTAGACCACGAACAGAGCACCAAGGGTTTGAGGTGTTTTTCTTGGATCTAGGATATGCCCAGGTTTAATTGTTATCATGCCTACAATACTCTGTTCGTGGCTCATCATATTACGACCTACTTCTAGAATCCACCTAGCATTGTGTATTATGTAGGTGGGGAAGTGTTTCCATGGCGTTATGATATGGTAACCATTGTCTAAATTTTTGTCAAGTATAAATGATTATCTACATTTTGTGATGTAGGTTCTTCATCAATAAGGATGGTCTCCAAGGTGATATAGATACGTTCTTTGTGGATGAAATGTCCATAAAGGAGTTCACTTCTATTAGTAATGTACATGCTGGTGTTATGGGACAGCTAGAACTTGAAATCCCACATTACCCTACTCGCTATGTTGAATTCTTATCCAAGTGTAAAAGACTTGGATGGATAGATAAGGAGTGGACTTTGGATCGTCCTCTCACTGTCGCAGACATGCAAGAGAAAATCCTATCATTTCCTTCACCCTTCGGACGTGGTAAATTATGCTATGGTGGTTCATTGTACAATCTTATAGGATGCAAACAATGTATAAAATCATTTTATTTTTCTATATTGTATAAACCATTGTTTTACGTTTACAGTTAGGGAATCATGGGAGATCACGGTTATGGCCTTCGGGCATGAAACGAGCAGTCTCTTTTTTTGTTATGGCAACATAAAAGAAGCACAACATTGGCTCAGTCATAGTGTGGCCCCAGCTTTCTTAACCAATAACCTTCAGGAAGCTAGACTAATGGAGCTATTTTTGGCTGTAACCCCTAATGTCACTGTAGGTGAAATGTTAACCTTAGTTAACTCCTTCAGTGAAGACGCTGAGAGTCTTTACATGCATGTGCGTAACATGCATGTAATTTTTGATATTGACACTCAACTGTTCGCTAACATTTTTGGAATTCCCTCTGATGGCCTTCCAGTAGAAGAAAAGTAAAAGAGGAGTTCTAAGCACTAGAAGGAGGTAGAGGAGTGGCTAGCGGTTAACGAGGAAGTGAAAGGAATCCTTGTTGACAAAATTGAGCTAGAGGTGGCTCATAGCATTTATCCCCTCTTCCAAGCCTACGCCTTCCCTAAGTTGCTTTCCTAGGGAATAATTCTTACCATAGAGTAGGCTTGGATCATGCGGGAGGTTATGGAGGAGGGAACATGGTATAATTGGGCTAGCTACTTTGCTGAAGGCCTGTAGGATGAAATGGTCAAGCTTCATAAGAAGCTTGAGTCCCACTTCAACATGCATTTCACCTTCTTTATAGCTTGCTTTCAGCATTTTTCCAAATTCCTGGTGATTCAAAGGGATGGAATCTGGCTGTAGCAAGATCATAACTAGATTTCCAAACCATGGATTTCCCAGGTTTTTGGCACCACCTGATGACAAGATCCCCCTGAAGGCATTGGGGATTCGCTTTCACTTATGACTAAGAATTTGGCGGAACCTCGTACGTGGGGCTAGGACAGTGTGGGTGGAGTGCTCCCTTCTCACACCGGTAGTGTATTGAGGGGGAAATGCCTGGTAGAAGAAATAGTGAGTTCATCAGTTGTTCAGCTGTGGTGTCTCCAGGTTTGACTGGCGTACAGGGAAAGAGGCTACAAATTAAATTTCACAAGAATGATCCACCAACTGGTAAGTAGAGATATGTGTAGTGAGTTTATACATGTATTATGGTATGTATAGACATGGCGTTGCGTAGCATTTGTAAGTGTTCTGATTAACTATTTTTTAGCAGACAAAGGGAAAAATGTAGAGGACTTGACCCCTGAAATAGGGGCAATAGTCATATGGCATGAAGAAGGGGCCCCAATTTTGGAAAAGGAGGCCCCTGTTAGCAATGTAGGCAGCACACAGGTTCCTGTTCCTGAAGAAGAGATGTAAGTAGAGGACACCGAAGTCCTTTCAGATGAGCTAGGAAGAGAGAAGAAACTTGTCACTGGTGAGTTTGAATTTTCCCCAAAGGGCAAACCACATTACTACCTTTGAAGGTTTTTTTGAGTTAAGTTTTGCGTTATCATAATGTCTCAATTGTCCTTTATGTCCATCGTACTATGTCTAACCCATTTTTTTTTGTGTAATAAGCACTTCTGATTCTGGCATCGTGCCTTTGTCAGTAACACCAACTCAGCATTGGGGTGAGACCCCTGATAAATTTTCCTTTATGGAAGGCATTGCGAATGATATGATCGACCGTCTAGAGTGAATCGATCCTGAGATTGGTACATGAGTGTTATAATGTGGGGATTGTTGGCATTACAATATTGTATCATCTTTGTTGCATCTAAATATTATTTTTATGTTACAGGATCTTACCTCAGATGGGATCCCAAAGAGCCTGTTGATTTAGACACCACCCTTGAACCCTCACTGGAGTTGACTGAAGTGCCATGTAGCCTTTACAATGAAATACGTAAATGTGCATTACACTCGACCCACTCTTTATGGGAGTGCTAGAACGTCAACGAAGATCTTTGGAAGAGATTGCAAAAAGACAAAAAGAAGAAGATGTTTCTAACTAGTAGGGTTGAGGACCTGGAGTCTCAAAATGAATTTTTGCTAGCTTGGGAGGCCAATGATGAGAATTGGCAGATAGCTGTAATTGACTACGCCCGTTATTGGACAGTCGTCAGAAACAATGTCTAAGCTAGCCATGAGCTCATTGAGCAATGGATGCAAATGAGTCTCCTAGCCCAGAATAACCAAGACTAGAAGGATTTTAGCACAATGATCTAAGAATGGAGGTAGACACAAAAAGACCATAATCATATGTATAAGTAAGAATGTGCTACCTACCGCCAACATTATAGGGATTCTGCTATTGAAGTGCAATCCCTTCGACTATTCCTTGATGTCATCGATGCTTCTGGAGCATACAAAAAGTTTCAAGAGCAAGTGATAGTAAGTGCCTCCCTAGAGAGAGCAATAACTCTCCCTGGTGGGGAGATCACTATCCCTTCCTTCTTCCTTGAACCACCTTGATGGACTCCTATGGAGAAGGAAAAGGTTAAGGCTGGAACTGATCTAGGAGATGGCGTTTGATCTAAGCTTACCAAGGATGAGATCATGCAACACCTGTGGGTTGCTTTGGAATAGATTCCTTTCACGGCTGATGCAGGACCATCACAGGTAATTTGTAGGACTATCACATTCTTATTATATGTAGTATCGGTAGCAATGCTAACATGCATGTCATGTCAAATCGTAGGATCGACACAAGGAGGATTCTCATGAGGATGAGCATAATGGAGATGATGGTCTCCATAAAGAGGATCTTCACGAGGGGGAGCATAAAGTAGATGATGGTCCCCATGAAAGGGATCTCCATGAGGCAGAGCATAATGAAGATGATCAAACTCGCGCTGAGAAATCCGGTGAGGAAGAGGCTCACAAAGAGGACCGCCCCCACGAAGAGACACCACACAAAGAAGGTTCCTACGAGGATGATTTTCATGAGGCAGAGGTGGAGTTGGATGACACAGGTGGAGGTGGTAATAGTGGCAACATGTGAGGTGATTACTGTTGGCACATTTGGCCATTTCATGGAACAGCAAAAGTAGAGACTGGTAAAAGAAAATATTTGAAACAAATGCATAAACAATCAATTTTTTTTAAATCACTAGAAAATATGAATGATGCTAGAATTGTATAGGATTTCAATGCCATCAGACGAGATGAAAATGGAACTTTTTCTGATCATACGGTGGTGCACAGGACAAGCTTTTTATGGAATTTAAATTCTTGAAATTCCTGAGGCTATAATGGAAGGAGCAGAGTGAAACTAATTTTAGGAAAAATGTACATGTACTTTAACTGCTAAATTAAAAATAAATAAGAAGAACTCATGTTCGATACTGCAACTGCAACTGTTCACGTCATAATTGTGAATTGGCGCAAGAAGGATGCCAAGCTTGATCTAAAACTGCCTTCCCTACTAATTTACATGGATTAGCAATTTTGATAGTTGAGGACCATCAAATAGGGTACTGGTTACGAAATCTAGGTTTTAGTAGCCTTCGAGCACAAAACCCTAGTCGTGGCCTGCACTTTTCTCTGCCACGTCTTACTCGCCGCTGCTTCTTTAGATGTTTCTCATGCTGTTGCTTTGCCATTTTCGCCTATTCCTTGCCATTGGGGACATGTCATTAAGGATCTTCTTGAGATTTTGTGGAAAATACGATCCTTGGCACATTGGTGTAAATCATAGAGGTTATTTGCCCTAGGCCAGAGCAAAGTTACAATGATTTTGTGTGTGCACGAATAGAGACAACACAGGCAAAACCAGTGGCCAAAAGTGAAGCCAATCTGCAGCAAAGAAACACACATGGTTGTAGATAGTTAAAGGCAGTTACTATACATTCCAGAAATTGCGTATAAGTAGATATCCTAGTTGCTAAAGGTTTCCTAGATATTCGAGAAGCTATTACAGATGGCCAACACAAGTCCTTCCACTTTGCTACAGCCTGGCAACGTGCTCAATAGCAACATCAACCCAAAAATTAGTGAAAATCAGCAAAAATTCATGGCTTGCATCAAGCTCTAGCGATACCACCATTACTGATGAATGAGGATTTACAGGAAGATGTGGTAGCTACTAGCAAACCACATGCAAAAGTAGTTTCAACTACTGTAGTATTTTTGGGAGCTATGGCCGCACGTTGCAAAAGCTTGTTGAGCAAAATCAGCAGTCGGCCAAACGACAAAGCATTTCCTCGACAAATATTTCTAAGCAGAAAAATAGCCTGTGCAAGACAAATCATTGATGAAATGGAGGAGAAAGAAGAGGAAGCAATGAGTGATGATGTAGTGGGAAACATAGAAGTTATTTTTCCAATGGGCATGGTCAGTTGTGTGGCTGTTGCCTGTACAGGCGTGGCTGCGGCACTTAATGCACCATACTCAAACGTAGCCCACATGTGGAAGCAGGTCATCATCACCGAGGGTTTGTAGTTCCAAGCCCTTTCACTACTGACATGGAAGAAATGGCAACTACTGCTGAACCATGCGTAGAATTGGTTCCAACTACCATTGTATTTTTGGGAGGTTCAGTGGATGAGACAAGTTCGATGGAGCATAAGCTATGGAGATGGGTTGTGCACAGGAAAAACTATTAGGGAGTTGGTTTAACTACATACTGCATCCTCCACGATATTTTGGTTAACTTTGGAAAATTATTTAAGGCCTTCCCTTTTGAAAAGTATATTTTCTTCTTTTTTTCATCGGCCATCCCCTAAATCAATTTTATATTCAATTATATTCATTTGTGAAGATCTAGTTTCCTCACTAGACATAGGAGTTTCTTGTGTAAAAATGAAACATTTCTATAGCCTTGAGGTAAACATTGGATACAAACATTGTATACCCCTATGAATTCCTAAGGAAATTATGAGAAAAAAAAGAAAAAGGGAGAACTTGTTGAATATTTGTCAAATATCCTACACTTGTCAATTGTAGCTTATTGGTGGTTACAACCACCCAAGATTTTTTTTTGTAACTTACCTAACTTGTTGGACAAGGAATCTCCTAACTTGTTGGCCAATTTACTTGGGAGATAAGTTAAGTAAGATATTTTTGAAGATGTATCTACCTTTGAACCCTATAAAAAGGCTTCAAGGGTAAGAAGAGAAAGGGGGGGGGNAAAGGGGGGTCAAGACATCACACTTTTGGGAGAAGACACTTGATACATCATAGTTTGGGAAGGCTACTAGCTAGCACTTGAGCTCTCACTTGGGGACACACTTTGGCTGTTGGGAAGAGCATTTGTAAAAGACATTGTGAAAGCTTGCTTGTAAGATAATTTGCTAAAGAAAGGATTTCAGCCTCTTTGTCATAGTCCTGTGAGTTATGTTTTATTCTTATTTTGTTTAAATTGTTTAGCTAGTGGTTTAGATAGTATCATCCTTGGCAAGTAATTTTGGGATTTTTAGATTGCTCTTGTTGTTCTTGTTGTACGATTGAAAATTCCTATTAAAATTTTTCCATAGAAGTGCTTGTGTTTGAAAGCCTTAAGAGCATTTTAGTAGTGAATTTGGTTATTGTGCAACGTATAAGAACTACTTTTGAGATTGTTGTAAGAGAGCCTTTGCTTGTAGTCATGTTGTTGAATGATTCAATAGTAAAGAGGGTTCAGAAAATATTTGGTATTTTGATGGGACCAGAATAGCTTCTTTTTATCTTTAAAGTGAATCTCTGTGGTATTTCAATCAGAAATTGTCAAGTCTTTTGAAAGTTCTATTGAATGCAATTGTTGACATCCATTATCTAGCCAAAATGAAATCTCGTATGTGGTAGTTTATGAAGCAATTTTTTGGTAGCATAGTAGGATTGTCTTGAAGAAATCGCTTATTTGAGCCTTGGAAGTTTGAACAATTTGTAGATATTGAATTTGGGATAGCTTTATTGCGAAGTGTTTACTCGTGTCATTTTACCTTGTTTAAATATTTGAGGTCTACACAAATCTGCTTTCTTTTCTATCTATCTCCATTGAATCTTGCTCTATTTCTAGTTTTCTTGTGGAACTATCTCTTTCTCTATGGAAAATTAGAAGTAGATTCACAGAGTTGCGCTTAAATGTTTTTGCAAAATTTTATTTGTTATAAGTAGGTATTATAAGGACTAGGCAATTAAACAAAATAGGAACTCACAACAACTCACAGTAGTTGGCAAAGTTGGCTCAATCTCTTTAAGATAAGTCATCTATATTTTACACATAATGCAATCGTTTCATTTTTTACAACCGCATGCCGCAATAGCACACACACATACTCATATTAACTATTGAGTTTATTTGGAGGTATCTGGGCCTTGGTGTTGCTAGAGACCAGCAGGCACCTAAATCTTGTTCGAGGACACTCATTGGCGGTCGCGTCCGAAATGATTGCCAACAGTTCTTTTGGCGCTAGAAGGAGGGCTGAAAATTCAACCTCTAGGTTCATAAGCCTTATAATTTTAGCGCATCAACAATTCTTTGTTACTATAAAGGCTTAGGAAATTTGATACTATTTTCAGTTCAGGACCAAGAAGATTGATATTTTGGAATGTTTTAAAGTTTCAAAAGATATTCTAGATTCTAACACTGATTCTTCATTGGAAAAAGAAGAAAAGAAAGTTTTTGAATTAGGAACAAGTAGTGGAGAGAAAACTAGAAGATCAAGAAGATCACCCATTATATCTGGTTTATTGATTCATAAGAGAAGATCTAGAAAGTTTAAGAGTTCAATTATCCAAAGGAATAAGATGGCAAATCCATGACAAAGAGTTATACCATTAGGATTTCAAAATTACAATGATATTCCTAAAGTAGTTTACAAATATT
This sequence comes from Gnetum montanum, assembly GCA_015680685.1. Classification (NCBI taxonomy): domain Eukaryota; kingdom Viridiplantae; phylum Streptophyta; class Gnetopsida; order Gnetales; family Gnetaceae; genus Gnetum; species Gnetum montanum. The sequence goes on along the minus strand of MNCI01010839.1, from coordinate 234,918 downwards.
TTCCTGAGCCTTCCATTCCTAGAAAAGCTTATTTAGCTGAAGAATATATTCACATGTTTGAGTTAGCTTTAGCTCATGCAAATATTCAACATCAAGATCAAGCTTGTAGGTTGTTTGTATCAAATCTAAAGGATATGAATCAGATTTGATATTCAAACTTACCAAGTAATAGTATTACAAGTTGGGATAACATGAAGAATCTTTTCTTAGCCCAGTTTGGTAATCAATTAGATCAAGAACAATTATACTGTGGGCTGATACAAGCTAAGCAAGGAGTTAAAGAGTTAATTAGAGATTTTAACATCAAGTTTCAACGAATTTGTAGACTCTTTCAAAGACAATATAGACCATTAGAAGAAATGCTTAAAGAAACTTATCTTAAGGCTATCAACACCAACATTTCAATTTGATTAAGGCTATTGGAAATTGCTTTTGAACCCCACGTCAGAAGTAGAGTAACTATTCAAGTGGCAGATATACCAGATTCACATAGTCTCTTATTGAGTAGAAGTTGGATCAAAAATTTCTTAGGTTACATATCAACAGATTATTCTCACATGTGGCTACCTTGGAAAGGAGAACCAAATAAAATATACATCTATAGTGAACCTTTGATGATTGATAATATTACTTCAAATGGAAAAAGTAAAATGGTTGAAAAAGGAGGTGTTGAAAATAAAATTTGTACACTCCAAGAAAGTTATAGTCCTAAAAAAGAATAGTCAAAGCAAGAGGATAAATTGAAGTTATACTTTGATGGTTCATGTAATTCAAAAGGTGCAGGAGTTGGTATAGTTATATCCAAGAATGGTTCACCTAAAGTTCTCAAAGCAATTCATCTATCTTTCCCTTGTACTAACAACAAGGTTGAGTATGAAGCTTTATGTATTGGTTTGAGAACAGCTCCAGACAAAAAGATCAGAGTAATCACTATAAAAGGAGACTCAAGATTAGTTTGTGAATAAGTAAAGGGTAATCATGTAGTAAAGAGCTCATTCTTAAGACCTTATAAGCAACTTTCTTGTAAGATGTTAGATTAGTTCCAACATTTCCAAATAGAGCATATAAATAGAGCAGAGAATCTTATAGCAAACGATTTGGCAAAGGCAGCTTTGACATTGGATATGAAAATAATAGAAAGTTACAAAGATGTAATGGCTGAAGAAGAACATCAGCCATCAGTACTAGATAATATAAGACATTTACAAGTATTTGAAGACGATGAACAATTTCTAAGATTTATGAAGAATAAACAAGAATTTGAGGGCCAAGTGATACCTGAAATGTCATTAAACTCCAAAGCTAATTTCATTCCAAAAAGGATGATCGACTTGGAACATGAGTTCAAGAAAAATTTACTTACTGGAAAGGATTTACAAGACTCAGATAGTCAAGCTTTCGAGGTAGTAAATTTTGGATTAGACAAGATGCCAAAGATGTTGAATGTTACAAAGAAAAGAGATTCAAGTTTCAAGAAAAACTTGTTAACATGTCTACGAAATAATTTCAACAATTTTACTTGGTCTTATGATGATCTTAAAGCTTTTAGGCAAGATGTGATGACACAAAAGATCCCTTTAATAGAAGGTTGCAAAATAGTCAAGCAAAAACAAAGGAAATTTAATCCATTGTTTGAACCAGCTATGGAAGCTGAAATTAAGAAGTTGTTACAAGCACAAATCATATATCCCGTACGATATTCGACATGGCTTGCTAACCTTGTTCTAGTGAGAAAGAAAAGTGGTGATATAAGGCTTTGTGTAGACTTTAGAAATTTGAATGATGCCTCAAAAAAGGATAAGTATCCACTTCCAAGAATTGATGAGATGCTGATTAAAGTCTCAGGTTATCAAGTATATTCTTTCTTAGATGGTTTCTCAGGTTATAATCAAATCATGGTAGATAAGAATGATAGATACAAAACATTATTTATCACCAAATAGGGAACTTTTTCCTACCAAAGAATGCCATTTGGATTGTCAAATGCTGGAGCTACGTTTCAAAGAGAAATGGATTTAGCATTCAAGGATTTATTATGCAAATTCGTGGTGGTTTATTTGGATGATATTACAATATTTTCAAAGAAAAAAGAAGATCATATTAATCATCTCCAACAAGTGTTCGACAGATGTCGTGAGTTTGGTATTTCATTAAATCCTAAGAAGTGTATCTTTGGAGTTAAATCCAGAAGTTTATTAGGCCATGTGATATGTCAAGAAGGAATTGGCATAGACAATTCTTGAATCCAAGCAATCGAAATATTGAGCATCCCACAAGTAAAAAATCTCTTAGATGTTTCTTTGGGAAGATAAAGTTTGTGAAAGAGTTCATCCCCGAGTTTACTGAAATTACCAAACCTTTGATGCATATGCTAAAAAAGGATGTCCAAGTAGAGAAAACACCAGNTATTATTTGGAAAGTTCATTAGTCCACATTATGCTAATTGAACCTGCAGTCAAGCGATTCCTATCCCAAAATGAGATTAGATTAAAAAGAGAAAAATGGCTTATAAAGCTGCAAAGTTTTAGATTTTCATTGGAAATATGCAAAACAATTAAGGGAATGGGACTAGCTAAGTTAATGACTAGAGAATGTGAATTATGCACACTTGACACCCATGAAGAGAATTGGTATGATGAAATTCTCAAATTTCTTAATACAAGGAAAATCCCAAATAATTTAACTACAAGTCAAAAGAGAGCTTTCTTCAAAAGAGCACGAAGATTTGTTGTTAAAGATGGTATATTATATAGAAAGAATTTTCGGGGAGTTTTATTGGAATGTGTTCATAATGATCAAATTAGTTTCATTTTGGAATAATTTCCTGATCATTTGAATTTATTTTATGAATCTCCTAAGTCGACTATGCAAAATATACTTCAATATGGATATTACTGGCCTTCCATGTATCAAGACATTAGTTCAAAGATTCAAAAATGCTATAAATGTCAAATTAATGGGCCCAAAATTAGAAGGGCTAGAGCCCCTTTAAAGCCAGTAGTTGCAGATAGACCATTTCAGCAATGGGGTGTGGATTTTATTGGTACAATTACTCCTTCAAGAGTTGGAAACAAGTTTATTCTCATAGCTACTGATTATTTCACTAAATAGTCTGAAGCAAAGGCTCTAAGAGGAAGTTTAGCATCAGATGTGATTAAGTTTCTAGAAGACCACATTCTAAGTAGATTTGGTCTACCCAAAGTGTTAGTGTCAGATAATGGACCCACTTTCAAATCCGAAGAGTTTATCATATGGGTATCTGAAAAATCAATTTTCTTATTTTCCTCATCAAATTATTATCCTCAAGAAAATGGCCTAGCAGGATCTACCAATAAAAAGCTTATCGCTTATATCAAGAAATCAATGAATGAGAATCCATGAAATTGGATCGATTATCTACAATCCGCATTATGGTCAGATCGAATTAGATTCAAGAAAGCTATTGGCACATCACCATATAACTTAGTCTATGGTTTGCCAGCAAGAATTAAAAACAAGATTGTAAGCTCAGCTTCTGAATTTGTACAAAGATATAGTGAAAATACTGATAAAGATAGAAGTTTCATGACTTTACTTATTAAAAGAGAAGTTGAAGTAGATAAAGCAAGGGATACTTTGTTGCAAAATACCTTTCAAGTTAAAAGATGGTTTGATAGGAAAGCTTTGAAAAGAACTTTCAAGATAGGGGACCTTGTCCTATTATGGAATATGAAGAAACCAAATAAGTTTATCCTGACATGGATTGGTCCCTTTCAAATTACAAAGCAATTGTCAGAGGATACTTACAGATTATCAACTTTGGACGGCATGCAATTGCAATTTCCATATAATGTTTTGCATATAAAACATTATTTGGGACAATTGCATACAGCTTGAAGATGTCATTACACCAAATAATACTTGTATATACTGTTAGGTATAATATTACTAGGAGTATAGTGTCAATTAATATGTTTAATTATGCTTTATTTAGATTAGAAAATAATTTTCCTTCAAGTGAGGCAAGTGGAAGCCTACAAGTGAAACAAGTGGAATTCTACAATTGTGACAAGTGGAGAAAGTGAGTCATCCACTACTTAGTGAGGATTGTGACAAATGGTTGAAATGCCTAAAAAGAAGGAAACTTGGTTGAAGGTTCTTGGGGGGAAGTTTAAATTTCTAGCACCTATAAAAAGAGAGTTAAGTTGCCTAAAATTTCATCTTCTTTCAATTCAAGTTGAGTAAGGAGAGTAAGAAAAAGCTAATTTGAAATAGGGAGATGGAGTTTGAGAAAGCAATGAAAAAGCCTTTTATTCCATATGTGATGGGATGTTGCCCTGAGCATGTATTGAGGGCTTACCTAAAGGCTAGATCTTGTGGAGCTCTAAAAGAGTGTCCTTTTATGGCTTGGTTGTCTGATGAATTTTCTTTTCTCACTAGAGGTTTGGATATAGAGTCCAATGTTTGGGGGCAATATCAAGATTGCTCCAAAGAAGAGGAAAAAGGAGAAGAGTAACCAACCTATGAAGAGTCATCATGGGAATGGGGAGAAGCTTTTGTCTCCCGAGAGGAAAATGAAGGACCTACTGGAGAAGAACAAAAGAGCTCATTTGAAAAAGAAAATGAGAAAAGTGCTGAAGAGAAAGCTTCAGTAGATCAAGGTGAGAGATCCACCAAGCCAGAGAAAAATAGAACCACCTTCATCACATCAGAAATTTCCTATGAAATAGTTAGGGAGATGAGGATTCCCACTAGGGTAACCCTCACAATTCAGTTTCCATCCCAAGAATAGTTCAAGAAGGACTTGATAATGTATAGTTTGTTATACAGTTTGATTTTTCTTAGGAATGAGATTTTTGTCCCATCACACCTTATGTTAAATGGGAATTTTTCTCAAAAAATATTTCTATTTAGCTGTAAAAATTCAAGGAAATTTCAGTATGTTTCAATGTTGAAATGAGATTGCATAAACTTCTTTAAGCTTTTAAGGGGGCAGAAATGTTGGCACATTTGGCCATTTCATGGAATAGCAAAAGTAGAGATTGGTAAAAGATAATATTTGAAATAAATGCATAAACAATCAATCCATTTTAAATCACTGGAAAATATGAATGATGCTAGAATTGTATAGGATTTCAATGCCATCAGACAAGATGAAAATGGAACTTTTTCTGATCATACGGTGGTGCATAGGACAAGCTTCGTATGGAATTTAAATTCTGGAAATTCCTGAGGCTATAATGGAAGGAGTAGAGTGAAATTAATTTCAGGAAAAATGTACATGTACTTTAACTGCTAAATTAAAAATAAATAAGAAGAACTCATGTCCGATACAGCAACTGCAACTGTTCATGTCATAATTGTAAATTGGCGCTAGAAGGATGCCAAGATTGATCTGAAATCGGCTTCCCTACTAATTTACATGGATTAGCAATTCTGACAGCTGAGGACCATCAAATAGGGTATTGGTTACGAAATATGGGTTTTAGCAGCCTTTGAGCACAAAACCCCAATTGTGGCCTGCACTTTTCTCTACCACGTCTTACTCGCCCCTGCTTCTTTAGATGTTTCTCATGTTGTTGCTTTGCCGTTTTCGCTTGTTCCTTACCATTGGGGAAGTGCCATTAAGGATCTTCTTGAGCTTTTGTGGAAAATACGAGCCTTAGCACGTTGCTATAAATCACAAAGGTTATTAACCTTGGGCTAGAGCAAAGTTACGATGATTTTATGTGTGCATGAAGAGAGAAAATGCAGGAAAAACCAGTGGCCAAAAGTGAAGCCAATCTACAGCAAAGAAACACAAATGGTTGCAGACAGTTGAAGGTAGTTGTTGTACATTCCAACAACTTCATATAAGCAAATATACTAGTTGTTGAAGGTTTCCTAGATATTCAAGAAGCTGTTACAGATGGCCAACACAAGTCCTACCACTTTGCTGCAGCTCGGCAATGTGCTCAATAGCAACGTCAACTGACAAATCAGTGAAAATCAACAAAAATTCGTGGCTTGCATCAAGCTCTAACAATACCACCATTACCAATGAATGAGGATTTATAGGAAGATGTGGTAGCTACCAGCAAACCAAGCGCAGAAGTAGTTTCAACTACTGCGGTATATTTGGGAGGTGTGGCCGCACGTTGCAGAAGCTCATTGAGCAAAATCGGCAGCTAGCCAAATGACAAAGTGTCTCCTCGAGAAATATTTCTAAGTAGAAAAATAGCCTGTGTAAGATAAATTGTTGATGAAATGGAGGAAAAAGAGGAGGAAGCAATGAGTGATGACATGGTGGGAAACATAGAATTTATTTTTCTAATGGGCATGGTCGGCTATGTGGTTGTTGCCTGTATAGGCATGGCTATGGCACTTAATGCATCATACTCGAACGTGGCCCACGTGTGGAAGCAGGTCATCATCACCGAGGATTTGCAGTTCCAAGCCATTTCACTATCGACATGGAAGAGATGACAACTACTGCTGAACCATGCGTAGAAGTGGTTCCAACTACCATCGTATTTTTGGGAGGTTTAGTGGGCGAGACAAGTTCGGTGGAGCATAAGCTGTAGAGATGGGCTGCGCACAGGAAAAAGTATTGGGCAGTTGGTTTAACTGCATACTGCATCCTCCACGATATTTCGGTTAACTTTGAAAAATTATTTAAGGCCTTCCCTTTTGAAAAGTATATTTTTCTTTTTTTTTCTTCATCGGCCATCCCCTAAATCAATTTTATATTCAATTATATTCATTTTTGAAGATCTAGTTTCCTCACTAGACATAGGAGTTTCTTGTGTAAAAATGAAACATTTCTACAGCCTTGAGGTAAACATTGGATACAAACATTGTATACCCCTATGAATTCCTAAGGAAATTATGAGAAAAAAAAGAAACAGGGAGAACTTGTTGAATATTTGTAAAATATCCTACACTTGTCAATTGTAGCTTATCGGTGGTTACAACTACCCAAGATTTTTTTTTGTAACTTACCTTACTTGTTGGCCAAGTAATCTCCTAACTTGTTGGCCAAGTTACTTGGGAGAGAAGTTAGGTAAGATATTTTTGAAGATGTAACTACCTTTGAACCCTATAAAAAGGCTTCAGGGGTAAGAAGAAAAAGGGTGGGTCAAGACATCACACTTTTGGGAGAAGACACTTGATACATCATAGTTTGAGAAGGCCACTAGCTAGCACTTGAGCTCTCACTTGGGGACACACTTTGGATCTTGGGAAGAGCATTTGTAAAAGACATTGTGAAAGATTGCTTGTAAGATGATTTGCTAAAGAAAGGATTTCAGCCTCTTTGTCATAGTCCTATGAGTTATGTTTTATTCTTATTTTGTTTAAATTGTTTAGCTAGTGGTTTAGATAGTATCATCCTTGGCAAGTAATTTTAGGATTTTTAGATTGCTCTTGTTGTTCTTGTTATACGATTGAAAATTTCTATTAAACTTTTGCCATAGAAGCGCTTGTGTTTGAAAGCCTTAAGAGCATTTTAGTAGTGAATTTGGTTATTGTGCAATGTATAATAACTACTTTTGAGATTGTTGTAAGAGAGCCTCTGCTTGTAGTCATGCTGTTGAACGATTCAATAGTCAAGAGGGTTTAGAAAATCTTTGGTATTTTGATGGGACCAGAATAGCTTCTTTTTATATTTAAAGTGAATCTCCATGGTATTTCAATCTGAAATTTTCAAGTCTTTTGAATGTTCTATTGAATGCAATTATTGACATCCATTATCTAGCCAAAATGGAGTATCGTATGTGGTAGTTTACGTAGCAATTTTTTGGTAGCATAGTAGGATTGTCTTGAAGAAATTGCTTATTTGAGCCTTGGAAGTTTGAACAATTCATAGATATTGAATTTGGGATAGCTTTATTGTGAAGTGTTTACTCATGTCATTTTACCTTGTTTAGATATTTGAGGTCTACACAAATCTGCTTTCTTTTCTGTCTATTTCCATCGAATCTTGCTCTATTTCTAGTTTTCTTGTGGAACTATCTCTTTCTCTAGGGAAAATTAGAAGTAGATTCATAGAGTTTTGCTTAAATTTTTTTGCAAAATTTTATTTGTTACAAGTAGGTATTATAAGGACCGCGTAGACTAGGTAATTAAAAAAAATAGGAACTCACAACAACTCACAGTACTTGGCAAAGTTGGCTGAATCTCTTTAAGATAAGTCATCTATAGTTTACACATAATGCAATCGTTTCATTTTTCACAACCACATGCCACAACAGCACACACACATACTCACATTAACTACTGAGTTTATTTGAAGGTATCTGGGCCTTGGTGCTGCCAGAGACCAGCAAGCACCTAAATCCTGTTCAAGGACACTCATTGACAGTCGCGTCCCAAACAGTCGTCAATAGTTACATTGGCCAACCTTTTATTACAATGGAGTGGAGTAAAAGGACAATGTTCATCAATTTAAGTGATATAATCTATGTGATATAAAGATTTTATTTTTTAAGAAATGAATCATATCGTTAGAAGGATTATACGTTTTAGGCCATTGTGGGCCGTTAATAGTTAAAGACCATTTTGGGTCAAGCCATCATAAGCGTAAAAGGATAAAAAGAATTACCAATTTTAGGCCATAGCAGGCTGCAACTAGTTTAAGGCCATTTTGGGCTAGATCTTCATAAGCGTAAAGGGGTAAATTACATTCGCCAATTTTAGGCCATAGCAGGTCGCAAATAGTTTAAGGCCATTTCAGGCCATGCCATTGTAAGTGTGATAAGGACAATGTAAAATGAAAGAGCGTAAACTGTGTAATAATAAACAACGTGTACTAATGTAATATTTCATGTCAACATATTCATTCACTAGCTTCACAGCTACTTCTTAATTTTTTTTAGTTTTGGCAAAGCGTAAGGACGAGGAGGTTTATTACTCTGTTCCTCTACGTCACCATCTTCCTCTTGAAAAGGTAGTTCAACCCAGATCAAGCTGTCATCAGCCGCTATTTTGGCCTGTTCAAGCATTGGGATAGGAGACTGATCCTCGGGGGCTTCGATTTTTGAACCCTATTCTATTTCTACGTTATTAACAGCCTAAGAGATCATCTTATTGCCATGGATGATCACTTCCCCTCCTGCATAGGGAAAATGGATCTCTTGATGGATGGGTGATGAAACTGTGACTTTAACTTACACTCGTGCCCCATTGAATGACTTTAAACATGATGTTGTCATGGGACTAATCTAGTCGATCAAGCCCAATTTATCCACTATGGGGTATGGAATGACATTGGCAGCTGCCCCATCCTCTACGTGCACTCTTAGTATTTGATATTGGCCGATCCAGATAGTGATGAAAATAGGCGTTGTTGTCACTTGACCCTTTTCTGGGTCATCTTTAATGGATTTGTCATGAAAAGTTAGTAGGGAAGGCCTAGGTTGTTCAGTAGTGAGGGGAAGCATGATGGAGTGGATCACTTCTTCATCCGCTGGCAGGCTCTCGTCCATAGATATGGACATTAACATGCAAACCATGGCCTCACGATGCTTTTATGATGTCATCAGCAAGTCATAGAGGCTCAACATTGCATTTTTTTTATTTCAGAGCCTACTTAACTAGCGTAAAAGTGTCAAGGAGATCACATCCATGGTTTGGTTGTTTATCACCCTTCTCTTCTTTCATTCGTCCCAGGAGATGAATCTCTCGGAGAGGAATGGTTTCTGATTGAGGGCTACGTCTTCTTGGGTTGGGAGGAGATGGTTATGTTTGTGTAGCGTCATCTTTTTTTGAGGGTGCGGCCATGGGCACTGATGCAAGGGGCTTAGGCTTGGAAAACCCCAGTGTAAGGTGGTCCTTGGCTGTATCAGCTATCATACGCCCTTCTCCTTTCCTGTTAGGTTGTGATTGGGGCATTGACTTAGAGGGTTGCCCCTGCATAGTAGGAGCAACTGATGGTTTTGGCACCCTAATGACAAAGGGTGCCTGAGGTGTGGGCGTAGGCTAGGCTATGGCTTTACTGATAGTGGGCTATAGGATGATGGTAGGAGATGGGACTTGAAGAATGAAGGGTTCTCGCTAAACCGCATCCATTGATGTCAACAGGCTTGTTGTCTGAGACAGGCGAGGAGGTACACGTAGCACAAAAGGTTGTTTTGGCTATGCTTGGCCATAGCCTTCTGTACCCACTACATTGATAGTGTACCCTGCATTATTTGTGTTTAGTGGATCTTGGTATACATGCATGGATTGATTCTCTAGATGGATCGGACTATTGCTATCTAAGATCAGTTTATCTTGATTGATCATGTATTGAATTTCATCTTTCAATGCCCAGCAGTAATCCGTGTCATGACCACACAGTTGGTGATAGTCATAGAAACGGTCCAGCCTAAAGTTTTTGGGAACTAGCAGTTCATTTGGTGGGGCCAAGGAGGGATTCTTGAGCAACTCACAATGCCATCTGTGGTGTTTTAGATCCTCCTTAGATACCTTCTTATGTTGAATATGGCCAGTTCCCAGCAATTTCTTCAGAAGTTTTGAAGGCTTTATAGGTAGAGCCACGTATTTTGAATGGTCTTTACGCTCAAAATTAGGCTTCAGTTGTGGAGGTGCTTCAAGGACGAATGGAGTTTCTTGATCGGGGATATTTGAGCTAGTTGTGGGCTCAACAGGCTCCACAGCCACTTTCTCCCCTCGGCAACTGCTGCTACTATCGTTGTCATAGCTTTGCCTTTGTATTTACCCTTACTATGGGCATTTTTATAGATGACGAATGCTGGGTCCTTGCTAGCCTCTACCACGTCCTGAATGCTCTTAGTCTAAGCAAAGACTTGAATGAGGGAGTGGGGAGTGAGGTAATACAGTTTAGACTTGATAATTGCCAACAGATGAGCCTCCGCTATAGGTTCATGGATTTCATTCAAGATGGCGCTCCACCACTATATAAACTTTTGGACTGGCTCAAGTGGGTCTTTCTTGACTCCCATGAGCTAATCCAGCGTGACTTCTAGTTTTAGGTTGTACTTGAAATGCATCACGAACTAAATTAATAGCTCTTCCAAAGTTGAGATGGAAGAACGTGCGAGTGCTCGATACTAGTCTAAAGCTTTACCCATTAGGGACATAGCAAAGACATGGATGATGGTGTGTGGCCATGGTTGCAATAATAATGACTCTAATCTGAAAGTGACTAGATGGGCATTGGGATCACCTTCCCCATTGCATTTTGTAAAATGGGGGAGTGGCATCCCAGGAGGTAACGACAAAATAGGCACTGCCGGACTAATAGGATTGTCATGGTAAAAATCCGTGACCTATATTGTGTCGGAACCGGCAGCCTTGAGGCATTTAACTTCCTCAGTAAATGTTTGAATAAGTTGGAAGGCTTGATCTAGACTCATAGATGAAGAGGTCATTTGTGAAATGGTAGGAGGAGCCATACTGGGCAGCGGAATAGGAGCGGCAACTTGGCCGATCTGTGATGCTATCAGAATTATTCCTATAGGCGGTGCCGCTTGCAGCATCCACCACCCAGTAGGTGGCACAGATGAAGGGACCACCATTGATTGCACCATGGGATACACTGTTTGCGCAGCTGGGGGGATAGAAGATGACCCTATAGCAAGGTTTAGCACCTATGAGACCTGGTGTTGATGATGAGGGAGATGGGACATCTGCGTAGGATGCATAATGAGGAACATGTTTGGAACCCACCATGCTGTAGTGGTGGGTCCTGTCATCTAAGTCGGGATGAATGTAGGTGTTGTATGTAATTGTGAAGTAGGTATTGCATGTACATATGGTGACATGGGCATAGGTGTACAATGAGATGGATTAGCTAATTGCGGTTGTTGAGGAATGATTTGTGATGAGGCACCACCTAGGAGGGTAGTTGGAGAGAGAAGATGTGGCTGGGGCAAATGCAGGACTCGGTTAGCATTAGATAATGTCAAGGGCATCGTGACCATGAATAGCATATTTACACAGGATTTCATGGAGGGAGGGGCCACAACCAAATCATCATGACTATCTTCCTCAGAGTGGGAATCTAGATCGTCCTGCCCATCATGGAGTGCTTCATCATAGAACAACTCCTCTTGTCATTTCGTCAATGCTTTGGCCATCAGCATTTGATCTAAAATCCATTGTTGTTGGTTTGTCAGCAGTACAATGGTGTTTGGTGAAGGAATAAATTCCTTCCCATTGCAATATATGAACTCATATTCTCGTTTCTCTTCAAGTTCTTGTGGATACATGGGAAGATTTCCCACAAGTTTAGCACAAAGAAAATTATAATGTTCCCTGTGTTGAGCATGTCCCTTAGGCTCCTTGTTTTGGAACCTGAGGGATCAGCATGGTCGCATTGGACTAGTTGGCAGCTCAACCACAGGAGGCTTAACTTGTAGAGTCCAAGGATTCTCAAGATTAGCAGTGTCAACTGCAATGGTTGATGTAGCCATTCTTTACATGGTTCAAGAGTAATGATGACAAGGATAAATATCGCAAGGGTAAGGATCACAAGGGCAAAGGCAAAGTAAGGTGAAAATGGGCTTTCTACCCTGTAGGATTCCAAAGGAATCATCGAAGCGACCGATCTGCACCACACAATCTCATAAACAACCATGGAGGTATTACATTTATGTCAATCGACAATGGGTATAGACAACTTACAAGACTATCCATAAAATGTAGATCAGAGGTTCAGGCCCTCGTTCTAGCTCCAGAAAACTATAATGATGGAAAATGTCAATTGCTGGAAATACCGAATGAAGTTCTGTGTACATAGTTCCAACCCTGGATCCATGCAAGGGCGGTGCTAGAGAAAATGAATCCGAGGTGCCCTAAACTATCTTGTTGATCAAATAGGAACTTACTTAATCAGTAAATTTTGTAATAACTAGATTACAAGGTGACGATTTTGACGAGGAGATATGATATCGGTAATCTCAAGGCAATGAGAATGAGATAAATGATTCAAAGCAATTGCAGAATCTATGTAGATAGGATGCAATAAATTGGATTCAGAGAATATGTAATCCCAAGATTTGGGATTTAGCTTATAAAAAAATATATTTGATACAATGATTATAGGCAGACTTTGGTTTAGATGAAGCACTTGCCAAGAATAGGAAAGCTATTCAAAGTTGAAACAAGCAAAGACCGATCTACCTTGTTCTAGCAAATTTGGGTGCAAGGGAATCAAATCCAAAGTAGAATGTCTTCTAACTAGAAATTCCTGATAAAAAGCTCTTGTCGGTCTCCTTCAACATTCTTTCAATTGCTGATCCTCTCTTGTTCTCTCACCAATCTTCACTAAAAATTATCGACGATTCCCAACGAAAGAAAATTTCTCCTAGAGAAAATTTTGCCAACCAAGAGAAATTTTTGTCAATCCTTTGATCATTGTCAACTGGAGTATTTTTAAGGCTAGGGTTAGGAGAAAAATGTAGTTTAGATGACGTGTGACCTGAACATACAAAATGTCGTTGGCTTGGTGTGTTTTTGTTTGAAGCTTGTGGTGTTGTGCTATTTTACGCTCTGGAGCGTAGTGTGTCGTAATTTACCCTTGCTGGAGCTTTGGTAACAAACTATCCTATGGTTACACTATAATATGCTAGAGAGCATATCGTGGCATAAGAACCGCCATTTCTTGAATATTCCTATCTCAATTATCTGCTTGCATAACGCTACATTATGTTACATTATGTTGCATAGCGTAACTCGGTGTAACATAGCGAACCTACAAAATTGAAGTGTTGTCGCTGTGCATCCCTTGTTTCTATTCAGTATTTTTGGGGTCTATTATGCTACACTGAGCCTTAGAATTTTGCTAAACCATTGAGACCTCGAAATTTCACGGTGTTTCACTTAGCTCCTATTGCAACCTATCAAAAAGAAAAAAGCAAAAAGCATGCTTAAGAAATTTGCAACTACAGATGTGCAACACATTCCATGCAATGAAAACACTATGGTAGATGCCTTAGCAACCCTTTCATTAAATATTCCACCACGCTTGTTTGCAAGTATGTCGACTTCGATTGACGAATGTACTAAGCCTATCACTTAGGCGGGACACGTGGCCTCTATTAGTGCTGTGGATACCCAGGAGCGGTATGCTAACATTAAAGCCTACCTGCAACACAATGAACCCCCAAGTGGACTAACATCCACTCAGAGGGATGTGATCTGATGGGGAATGATGCCCTGTGATGACAATCCTATGATGGGATATTGCTAGCATGCATGGATGGGGAGTAGGTGTAGAAGGTAGTTAATGAAGTGCATGAGGGGCTATGCAGTGAACACATAGCACCCATGGCTATGGCTACAAAAATTAGAAGCCTAGGGTACTATTGGCTCCACATGGAGTGTGACTACCTATCAAAATTCAAGACATGTGACACATGCCAGAGATACGAAAATCTCATACACGTCTCACCTACGGACCTGCATCCAATGCAAATCACTTGGCCTTTCCAATGATGGGGACTAGACCTCATAGGACCTATCATGCCTGAGTCCTCCATAGGGCATAGCTTCATTATCACCACCATTGATTATTTTACTAAGTGGGTGGAAGCTATTCCCCTGAGGAAAATGACATCTCAACAAATCTGCCATTTCATCCTGGATAACATCGTGACAAGGTTTGGGCTTCCTATGACTATTGTAACTGACAATGGGCCACAATTCAGTAGTATGGAAACTTGAACCTTCTGTAGCAACCTAGGAATTAAATAATCATTCTTCTCCCCATAGTACCTATAGGAAAATGGATAGGTGGAGGCTACAAATAGGTCCATCATCAACTTGCTAAAGTGGATGCTTGGCAACAGCAAGAGGTAGTGGCACATCCTCTTCATTCTTTGGGCCTATAGAAAAACATGCAGAACTGTGACAAGTAAGACTCCTTACAGCCTTGTTTACAGATCTAAATTTGTGTTGCCTCTTGAGTTACAGGTACCATCACTCCAGATGATCCTCTCAGATGTCATAAGCGAAGCCCAGAACAACAAGTCATGGACTATCGATCTCGAATCAGTAGAGGAGGAGCATTCATAGATGCTGAGCTACATAGATCGATACCAGAGCAAGTAACAGCAAAAGCACCATGTAGACCTGCATCGACAGTCGGTATAGAAGGGAGACCTCATCCTCAAGGTTGTCCGTGAGCATGTGAGCAAATTCTCAACCAACTAGGAAGGCCCTTACATGGTGACTAAAGCCTTTGGGAATGGAGCCTTCAAGCTAGCAAACATGGATGACAACGAGTTTGCCAACCTGGTGAATCACTCATTCCTCAAGCCATACTACATCTAAATCATGAAGATAGCAACAAGTAGCATCCGCTATGACATTAAACTAGCAATGACAGTATCGAGTAGCATCTGCAATGACATTAAACTAGCAGCATTGAGCTGTTGGCAACCGTTTGGAACGCGACCATCAACGAGTGTCCTCGAATAGGATTTAGGTGCCTGCTGGTCTCTTGCAACACCAAGGCCTAGATACCTTCAAATAAACTCAGTAGTTAATGTGAGTATGTGTGTGTGCAGTTGCGGCGTGTAGTTGTGAGAAATGTAACAATTGCATTGTGTGTAAACTACAAATGACTTACTTTAAAGAGATTCAGCCAACTTTGCCAAGTACTGTGAGTTGTTGAAAATTTCCTATTTTGTTCAACTGCCTAGTCTACGTGGTCCTTATAATACCTACTTGTAAAAAATAAAATTTTGTAAAAAGATTTGAGCACAACTCCACAGTCTACCCCTAATTTTCCCCAGAGAAAGAGATAGTTACACAAGAAAACTAGAAATAGAGCAAGATTCGATGGAAATAAGCAGAAAAGAAAAGAAAGAAGATTTGTGTAGACCTCAAATATTTAAACAAGGTAAAATGACATGAGTAAACACTTCGCAATAAAGCTATCCCAAATTCAATATCTACGAATTGTTCAAACTTCCAAGGCTCAAACAAGCAATATCTTCAAGACAATCCTATTATGCTACCAAAAATTGCTGCGTAAACTACCACGTACGAGACTCCATTTTGACTAGATAATAGATGTCAACGATTGCATTCAAACAGAACCTTTAAAAGACTTGACAATTTCTGATTGAAATACCACGGGAATTCACTTTAAAGATAAAAAGAAGCTATTCTGGTCCCATCAAAATACCAAAGATTTTCTGAACCCTCTCGACTACTGAATTGTTCAACGGCGTGACTACAAACAGAGGCTCTCTTACAACAATCCCAATAGCAGTTCCCACACGTTGCACAATAATGAAATTTACTACTAAAATGCTCTTAAGGCTTTTAAACACAAGCGCTTCTATGGCAAAATTTTAATAGAAATTTCTATCGGGCAACAAGAACAATAAGAGCAATCTAAAAATCCCAAAATTACTTGCCAAGGATGATACTATCTAAACCACTAGCTAAACAATTTAAATAAAACAAAACAAAAAATACATAACTCACAGGACCATGACAAAGAGTTTGAAATCTTTACTGTAGCAAGCCATCTCACAAGCAATCGTTCACAATTTCTTCTTTACAAAGCTCTTCTCAAGACCCCAAGTGTGTCTCCAAGTGAGAGCCCAAGTGTGATCCCAATGTCTTCTAAAAAGTGTAATGTATGAGACCTCCCAAAATTCCTACTCTTCTTCAAAAAATATTAAGATTCAAATTGAGATTTTTTTTTTTGAATTCCCCCCCTTCCTTTTTATAGGGTTCAAAGGTAGGTAGGGAAGTTACATATTAAAAAATATCTCACCTAACTTCTCTCCGAAGTAACTTGGCCAACCAATTAGAAGATTACTTGCCCAACAAGTTAGGAAATTACTTGCCCAACAAGTTAGGAGGAAGTTATGTAGTTAGGTAGTTAGGAAGTTATACATAGAATTAGGAGAAATTTATGCTAACATTAATACTTATATTAAATGTAATGTGATATAAATATTTTAAATACTTTAACATCAATATTGCAAATGTTTTTATGGGTAGCAACTTATATATAATAATGTTTTAAAATAATATTTTATGACTTGGGATAATTAAAGGTAAGTTTTCTAAAATAGGGCTTCACACTATATGTACTTCATTAATGGTTATTATATCTATCTATATGTATATATGTAGATTAATTTGTTAGATATTTTAATCACAATGCTTTTGTAAAGTTATATACGAGTGTTAGTAATGAAATAATTTTACATATATCTTGGTGAAAGTGGCAAAGTTAATGAATGGGTTAGAATAATTCTTCTTTGTCTTCCCTGGTAAATCGCATGGATAATCGGCAACAGGTCCAAAACAACAGGCGTAATCGACTGGTTCATTTTCTCCTTTCTCTGCACAAATCTTGTAAGAACCGACACATGTTCTACCCAAGATCCAAAGTGTTGTATCAACCAAAACCGTATGTTTGAACTACCACTGCACAATAAGGCCCTGCAAAAGTGTAACCGCCACCACAGAAGAAGGCTCTCCCGCTGCATTTGGAATTTCTGTTTTGCCCCAAATTGGCTTAGGGCTTCCTGCGTTTTTAAAATTTTTTCTTGAATCATCTCGTAGAACCAGGGGCGAATGTATTGTAAATCTATATCAACCGAAACCGCAGGAACCTTCAGAACGGTTGTTTCTTGCACAACTGAAACTGCTACGACCTGCAACAAAAATAAAATCGAGGCCCCATCAAAATGTGACTTGTTTCTCCGTATATTGTGTGGAGAGGGTTTCGATTTTTTTTTCTTTTAACATATCCTGTGTTTATGGCATAGATGTCTGTCTGTGTCAGGATGAATGTCGCGCGGCAGTTTGTGTAGGGTTTCGGTGCTCCTTGGGATCACCTCCAACGTTTTGCGCTTGTTTTGAATCAGCATTTCGAGCAATGTCAATGGTGGCGGTGTAGAGCAACGGCTGCAGAGGTGTTTGTTGGCTTGGCCGTGATTTTGCGGTGGTCGTGTATTTCCTAGGAACATCATGGTCTTCCTTTCCCTTCACTGATATTGCTGCATAATCTTTCAAAACAACCGAGGCATTGCTGATTTTTGTTTAATTTCTGATTTGCAAGGAGTTTCAAATGTTATCTTAAGGATACGACCGAATTTAACAACCGGGATCTACAACTTAGTGCCTTCCATGTAAATAACATACTTCCTTCCTTGCTGATTTTACTATCCTCTGATCTTTAATAAAGGAATAATCTGGCACTTTCATCTTGTACCCAAAAGGCTTCAACATCAAATTCTTTACTAGTGAATCAATCTTCTAGGAACACCCATCAATCCTCAACACTAAAGCTGTAATTTACTTGTAAATTTACAACCATGGATTCCTCCAATTTTGAATAAAATATTTCAACTTGAAACACCATTTAATTTCAGAATAACACTTTGAATGAAAATAGCTCAAGCCCTTTCAAAGCATTCCAAAAAAAAAAAAGAATTTGGCCAAGGCATTAAGTTTACATCTAGCTTGCCCAGGGCAATTTTGTTCATTCTCAGCATGAACAACTGCAAAATCAAACCAAAAAGAAACAAAGAAAGAAGAAACTCTATTTATGCATGAGTGCAAGCTTTAATGGATGGTTGCAAAAGCAATAGTAGCAGTTTCAAGCGTAGAATTCCTAGAGCCACAGAATTATCCCTGGAGCTAACGTGATGCCAATGGAGTCATCGATTTCATGCGGTATTTGTAGGGGCAGGGGACGCCGACTGTAGCCCCATTAATGAACAGAGCTCCGACTCCAGTAGCTTCCCATTTCCCATCGGCCAAGGCAGCCATGAACCTGCCCTAGAATCTGGCCAAATTTACAATCTGCCGTTGCTTCCGTCGCCAAAAATAATGATGCCGCCTCCGCCGATGAATCCGCCTCCAGGCTAGATTCCTGTGCAACAGCCGCCGCCCACCATGCCGCTGTTTTTTGTGCCTCCACTTGCACCTTCCCTACGTCACTACCACTCACTGCGTTGACATCTCTGTGCTCTGGCCGCCTCTCCACTGACCGCCGTCGAGCCTGCCGTCGTGCCTGCCACTACTGCGTTGTCCTTGCCGTCGCTGTTTCCTCCTGCTGCGTTGCACCATTCGCTGATTACCACGTTGCATATGTGTTGCTCCCTCTTGCGCTGCTGTGTCACTTCCTGGTCCTGTGTTCTACCGTCATTGCACTGTTGATTTTGCCGCCACTGCTGCTATTTTCTGGTTGTCGTGCCGTTGCCTTCTATGCCTGCCGCATCTCTGTCTTTTTCTCTACTCCCGCCTCTCCGCTACTTACCACGTCACCACTCCTGTGCCTACCGCGTTGCTATTTTTCCAGCCTGCCACATTGCTATTTTTTTTCTATCGGTCGCATTGCTTCTTTTTTTTGCTCCCTCCGCATTGTTCTAGCTGCTCCCGCTGCCGCCGTCATGTTGTTGTTCTACCGCCACCGAACCTGCCGCCACCGTTTCTACGCAGCTGCTGCTGCATCACCGTCCACTGATCGCCGCACTACTGCTTTAGGTGACATGACGCCCTCTGTGTTCCTGCCACCTCTTCGTTTCTCATCGTGCCCACCACGTCGCTATTTTCACCTGCCACGTCACTACCACTCCTCTGCTGCGTTGCTGTCTCCGCTATCTTCTGCTGCCGTTGTTTCCTCCCTGACATCACTATACTGATGTCGCATCTATGCTCCCGCGGACTCCACATCGCTACAGGAACCACCAGGCATCATCGGCTACTGTCCTCCCGATGATTAAAAATATTTTACCAAACATTAGAGAATTCCAATTTTCTAGCCGACTAACGTAGAAAATAATAATAATTTTTAATCAAGGAAGCCGCCGCTGGACATAATCTTTCCAAATTTTCTAATGTTTTATAACTTGAGGGCTTGTATTTCTAAATTATTTGTATTTTTATGGGCTGGAATGACCCATAAGTTGTAAAGTACAATGAACCTGGTCAAGGAGGGAAAATTGCCAACACACATCCAAATCATGTACAACTTTCCAGCATAGATGCATTGAACCTGGTCAAAGAAAACCCTAGTCAAAACCCTAGCCAAAACCTATAAATACCCTACCAATTCACACAAATTAGAAGCAAGAAGAAGGAGGCAAAGAGGCAAAGAGAAGCAAAGCAAAAGCAGCAAGAAAGAGAAGAAGATTGGAAGAGGCAAAGATTGGAGAAATTGGCGATTCCGAAGGAGGATAGAACTTGCAATCCTTGGGCGCTCGACACATCCAATTTTTGGCTTCCAAGTCCTTCTCACATCGTCACATCATCGTGTCACATTTTTTCGGGGCTAGGAGTTTGACTTGCCATTCACACTTGTGCAACTACGCTTTGATCGGTGCACATTTTTTTAAGAAAACAATATAATACAATTTCATTATTGCCTCCCATTCCCATTGTTTAAGTTCTTTTTTATGTTTTACAAATATAACTTTGTTTATGCTTTATTCATAATCCTACATGTTTTATTTACATTTCATGTCATTGTTTACATTCCGTTTACATTCTGTTTACGATAACCCCAGCGCTAGCCATAGCTTACGCTCGGGGAAGTCCTTGGTTGATTTGTGTGCAAACCATCCAAGGCACTCTGCCTTCGTTCCCTTTTCCAGCTTGCCCTCAAGTGAAGGCAGGGTCTGCTGTGATTGCCCAACGATCTTTGCTAAACAAGTCCTTCATGAGCACATCGACGAGGGAATTTGCTAAACCTCATCTTTGCCCTTTGCCTAGAGACCAATGCAACACTCTCAAGCATAGCCAAGTGACACCTTGACACTCATCTAGCGGAAACATTAGCATCATGTCTTCTAAGGTGTTTTTTCTTCTTTGTCAATGTCTCTTGAGCCTGTCCTCCAAACTTCGATAAAAAGGGGCCAATGAAACACCCCAAAATTCAAAGGCATTCTTGCTTCACCAAGCCTTTGCAATTCATGCAGCGTTACAGTAGTTCTTCAGGACATGGATGCTCTGATGTTTAGAGTGTCCAGTTCTACAAGTTTTCTAAGTTAAGGATTCTTGCTATGCTACACTACGCCATGTAGCGTAGCAAACTTCAAAAGACATTTGTGGAAGTAGTGTTATGTTACGCTATGCTACGTAGCGTAGCACAACGTATCAATAGCTGGACAACTAGTCCCCTCGTCTGACTTCAAGTCCTTCGGCAATGTCTACTTTCATTAGAAAGCCACGAACTTGGCAAAATCAAGTCATGTTTACTACTACGCTACACTAAGCTACAAGGCATAGCGAGGCGTAGCAATTTTGTGAAAGTGGTAGAAGGAAACTTGAAGGGCGGGATCAACAAGTTCACAATTTTCATAGTGCAAAAGGAAACGTTTGTAGATTGGTGACATTTTTTGTGACTAAGGCCAGTGCTATGCTATGATACGCTACATAGTGTAGCATAGCATAGCAAAAATGCGACAAACAGTCAGCACACTCCAAAGGTTTCTAACACATGCAGCAAGACACAATGCAAGTTTCTTACTTCAAACCGGTGGCTACGCTATGCTACACTACGTTACATAGTGTAGCACAGCGTAACAAGATGCTACACCATGCCAAACATGCTATGTTACAAAGCATAGCAAAATGTGGCAAGAAGTTACGCGACATTGATGCAGCTCACGTAATTGCACCATTGCTCTGATAGCATAATTACGACATGGTAGGTTTGTAATTACGATGTGGTAGGCTTGCCCAATGGTCATGCAGGCACGTGCAGCATAGACAGGTCAGCATAGGCCTAAGGCACATGGCATTCAAACCACATATTTTGTGCACCCTTGGTCCTATAAATACCCCAATGAGTGACGCTTAAACTCTCTTTGGCTCTCACACTCTCAGGCACACTGGCTCTCTTCCTCATTCTCTAACTCTCTAGGCAATCTGGTCAGCTAATGATTTTGTTGGCTGACAAGCAAACAAGTTAGCATTGCAACCTCAAGCATTGTAAGCTTTCTATCTAGCATTGTAGAAAGTTATTACTTTTGGTTGGCATTCCATTCTATTCTTCTCTACTACCTTGGTAGAACTTTGAATTGTTGATGACTGAGTCCACGTTCGAGCACACAACCCTCTTGCCCTACACGTCTTGGTTACTCCCGGGATCTCTGTACTTCCTAGCATTGTGCAACTGATTGTATTCATCTTGACAGAGAGAGGTCATAGCTTTGAAGCGGTGCACTTTCCTAATTGCATTTTACTTTGTCTCTTACTTATCATTTGCATTTTACACTATTTCCTACCTTTTTCTCTTACATTCTTGCATTACTTCGCGCTGTCAATTTCATTTTCAAATTACACGTTGCAAAAGGTTATATAGACACCAACTTAGTCCCTATCTGATTGACCAGACCATTCAGAGTACCTCATTTTTGTCCCATCTAGCACGGCCCTCCTACAGAAATAGGGTCAAGACTGTCAACAACTGACAACCCCTCGAGCTTTTTTTTCTAGCTGCTAATGCTTTTGGTCACTACAACTTTAGCTACTATGCTATTGCTGTTGCCACTCTAGCCACAACCATCATGGAAATCGCTATGCTACAGTTGGCATGCGGCACTACCCTAGCCACCCTTGTTGGGATTGGGAAATGCACCATTTTGAGGGTTTAGGAGGTTTTGGGCAGTGTAGCACACATTCAGTGTAGGAAGTTCTAGTTTGCAAGGTTTCTAGGTAGTGTAGCACATGTTCTAGGTAGCATAGCACATGTTGGATGGAAAATAGATGTCCTATCGTGCACCTACCATGGAAGAAGTTATGTTGGAATTGCCACCATTCCCCACACCATTCGATCCTAGTGAATTAAGTTATGCATGCCCCTTAATATGTCCTTGATTGATCAATTGATTGATTGCATTGTCTTTGTTGTTTTTATGGTTTTATTTGATTATTGCAGTAGTGAACGAATCCGAAGAGGTTATGGTAGTCACCTCAGGTCATGATGAAACTAACCTCTTCTTCAAATATGGTGAAGTGGATGAGACACAATTCTGGTTATGTAATGGGGCCCCAACCACCCTTATTCATAATTTCTAGGAGGCTAGGCTTATGGACCTATTCTTAGTAATGAATCCAAGCATTCCAGCCATAGATATGCTCACCCTTGATGATTATTTTACAAAAAGGGTTGACATATTTCGCACATGGGTGCATAATGTGTGGGTGGTGTTTGAGATCACCAATAGCCTTTTTGCAGATCTCTTTGGTGTGCCTTCTGGTGGCCTACATGTAGGGGAGAAGACTGGTAGAGATGTAAATCATTGAGGGGACATAGAAGAGTGGCTAGGGGTGAGAAAAGATTGAAAATGGATTTACATGCAAAAGGTTGAGCTAAAGGTGGCCATTAAGGATTACCTTGTCTTCCAGGCTCGTGCTTTCCCCAAGTTACTCTTCCAAGGGAAAATCCTTGGAGTAGAGCAAGCTTGGATTATGAGGGATGTCATGGAAGAAGGGACTTGCTATAATTGGGCCAAATATCTTGCTGAGGGTTTGCGGGCTGAAATCGTTAAGCTTCATGAGAAGCTTCATGCACCTTTTAATGTACATTTCACCTTTTTTATTGCTTTCCTACAATGGTTTTTTGAGTTCTTGGTGGTCCGAGAGAATGACATCTAGGTGTTGTAGGATTGTACCCAGATATCCAAACCATGGATCTACCAAGTGTTCCACACCACTCGATCTCAGGACACCCCAGAAGCTATTGGCAAGTTTTTTTCGATAACAATGAGGGATAGGATGGCACAACCCTTTTATGAACTAGATAGTGTTGGAAAAGTGCCATCCACTAACACAGGAAATGTGGTAAGGGGGGCATGCCTCATTGCTAAAACAGTGAAATCGAAGTTGCAACGCAAGAAGTCTCATCCCATGGAAGAGCCTGCATGCATCAGTGAAGAGAGAAGGAAAAAGTTGCGAATTAAGGTTTTTAAAGTGCAACCTACATCTACTGGTGAGTATCATTTAATTATCTTGTTAGCTATAGCTACCCTCCTCCTTTTTATGTTAGACTAGCATTGCATGCTCACTTTGGATGCATTTAATAGAAGAAGAAGAAGAAGATTTGGCCCCTGAGGCAGGGGTCCTTTCTATAGAAGAAGAAGAGGCCTCAACTGCAAAGGAGGAGGTCCCTACCATAGAGGAAGAGGCCCCTATTGTAGATGAACCTTTTTCAAATTGTGCCCTAGCACCTTATGGGCACATGAAAATTGAAGATGCTGCTACATTCTTAAGTCATCTTGAGGGGTAAGGGCTACAATTTGGCGCTAGTGAGTTTAAGAGTTTGCTTAACAATGTGTCGATGGATGATCCCCCCCAACTCTCACCCCTGAGGATTTGCTAGGTAGGAGCTTTGCATTGTCATTCATGTCATTTTTTAGTTTTTTTCCTCTTCTTTACCATGCTAACATGCTTTGTTATGTAGTGGACATTACTGCTAAGGCTCCCAATTCTTCCTCTTCATTTTTCCTTCAACCATGGACCAAGACCCTAGATAAATTTACCTTTATGAAGGGAGTAGTTGATGACATGATTGATTGTTTGATGCAAATTGATCCTGAGATAGGTATGCTTGCACTATGACATTTGCACTATGTGTTTATGTATTTTTTCCATCATGTCATGACTAATGCTCCCTCATGTTCGGTATAATAGCTTCTTGGGTGAAGTGGGACCCACGACAGGTGGTCGAAGTTGATGTTGTACCTAAACTCCCCCAAGAGGTAACTGAGGTGCCTTGCAGTGTGTATGAGGAGGTGAGTAAATATGCATTGTACTTGGCATGATCTCTATGGGGGTGCAGGTGTGTTAATGAAGACCTCTGGAAGCAGATCCAGAAGCTGGAAATGGAGAAAGCTAGCCAAGCGGTTGAACTGGAAGATCTATGATCAAGGAATGAGTTCTTGATGGCCCATGACACTTCCGATAGTAGTTGGCATATGGCCGTGATTAATTATGCAAGATATTGGTTGGCCGTACGGGGTAAAAATGAGGCTACCTGTGAGATAATTGAGCAACGCTTGCAGATGGATTTACTAGCCTAGAAAAACTAGGACTAGAAAGATTATAGTGCCAAGGTATATGAATGGGGCCAAGCACAGAAAAATCATAAGCACATGTACAAGGTGGAACATGATGCCTACTGTTAGAAATATTGAGATGATTTCATTGTGTTGCATACTCATAAGCTATTTCTTGATGTAATCAGTGCTACCCATGCCTACAAAAAATTTACACAATAGGTTGTGGTAAGTGAATCTCCCAAGAGGGAAATGACCCTACCTTCTGGGGAGACCACTACCACCACATTCTCTCTAGGGCCATCCACTTGGATGGTTGTGGAGAAGGGGAAGATTGCTGTGAACATTGACTTGGGGGAAGAAGATTAGGCAAACATGAGCAAGGAGGAGACACTTTGATGCCTAGCTACTGGCATGGACAGAATACCTCCCGAGATGGATGCAGGTCCATATCAGGTTAGCCAAGCTTTATTATATCGTAGTTTACTTTATTATGTGTGATCATAATTTTACTCATTATTTTTTATGTAGGACTCGCATGAGGATGTAGGACCTAGTGGGACAAGGGATAAAGATATCGACGAAGATTAATTTCCCATTGGCAATTTTATTTTCTTCGAAATGAAATTCTTGTTGTTATGGACTTATTTTGAATGAAAAGTAAAACATTTATTTTATTCTTTTTGTTTAATGTATTTGCTAATGTGTTTGGGCCCCTTGTTTTAGTTTAAGGTTGTTTTGGGCCATTGCTAGTTTAAGGCCATTTTGGGTTGAACGTAATGTAATTCTCAAAAGTGGGGTTGCCAGTTTTAGGTCTTGGCAGGCCGTAGTGATAGTTTAAGGCCATCTCAGGCCATAACGGTAGTTTAAGGCCATTCTAGGCTAAACGTGCTTTAACTAATGCCAATGGTAGAGACAATGCAAAAAAAAAACTTAATGCAAAATGGAAATCATGCCAACCTAAGTATACAATTTATTAAAGTGGTGGTAAACTTTAGTCATGCAATTGTTCCTAATCCGATGTGGATTAGGTAGGGCATATGGTTAGGAAGCCTTACAATGGCATTCCTCTTTACTATCATTTGCTACTTGGAAGGGCAATTCAGCCCACATGTTTTCTTCATTTAAGATGGTAGTTTTAGATGGCTCATTTGTCAATCATGGAATTTTAGCATGAGTTGGTGATCCATTTTTAGAGATTTCTATCTCTGATCCTTTCTCCATGTTTATATTGTTGATGGCTTGGGAGGGTACTTCATTACCAAAGATCACCACCTCTCCACCCATGTAGGGTAAGTGGTTCTCTTGATGTATGGGTGATGAGACAACTCTTAGTTGGGCTAACCATGATCTCCCCAAGATCAAGTTAAACCCAGACATCTCTTCTATCATAATGAAAACTATGCTAGTGGAAAACTGGTCCCCTACTACAAATTTGATGGTAACAGTTCCCTTGATGACACCATGTGCCCCATTGAATGACTTTAAGCATGAGGTTGTTGTGGTCTTGATTTGGTATGCTAGGCCCAACTTATCCACTATAGGAAATGGTATCACATTGGTGGTAGCTCCATCATCAACGTGTACTCTAAGAATCTTATAGTGGCCTACCCGAATTGTGATAAACATGGGTGCAATAGTTACTTGACCCTTTTCAGGGTCATCTTTGATGGCTTTGTCATGAAATGTTAACTAGGCTGGCTGCGGTTCTTCAGAAATAGGATGAAGCATAATAGTGTGGATAACTTTCTCTTTAGCTGGCATTTTTTCGTTAATAGAAATAGATGATAACATGCGAACCAAAGCCTCATGATGTGATGTAGAGGTTATTATTAAGTTGTATAGGCTTAATGTTGTATTCTTTTGCTTCAAAGCATGTTAAACTTGTGAAAGGGTGTTAAGGAAGTCTTGCCGATTGTCTAATTATTTGTTAACTTTTTCTTCTTCAATGCATCCTAGAAGACGAATCTCCCAAGGGGGAGTGGTTTTGGGTTGAATGCTAAGCTTTTTTGGGTTAGAAGATGATGGTCATGTCTGTGTGTTTCTACTGGTGGCTGATGAGGAGGAGGTCATGGAATTGTGAACAAGGGGATGGGCTTAGGGGGGCCTAATGTAGTGTGTTCCCTAGCCAACTTGTTTGCTAGACATTCTTCATGTTTCCTTGGATGAGGAGGTTGAGACGTAGTGCTTGTCACTCAACTTTGGGTAGTAGGGGAACTTGCTTGCTTTGGCACCCAGATAACAAACAATGCCTATGTCATTGTAGTGGGATGCAATGCAGTTTTAAGCACAAACGATATAGTAGATGTCTATGGAGAGGCTCTTATGATAAAGGGGATTTGTGACCTAGTTGTTGTCAAAATTGTAGCATTATAGGGGGTACATGAACCATGAATGGTTCATGTTATGTTTCTACATTGTCTTCAATGCCAATGACATTGATGGTGTAGCCTACATTGTTAGTGTTCAAAGGGTATTTGTAAAGATGCATCGATTGGTTTTTGGGTTGGACAGGACTACTCTCATCCAAAACCAGCTTACCCTGATCGATCATTTGTTGGATGTCATCTTTTAATGCCAGGCAATAATCTATGTCATGCCCACACATGATAATCGTAAAAATGCTCTAGTTTGAAGTTTCTAGGTATTGGCGGTTCATTGGACATAGCCAAGGAAGGGTCTTGGAGGACTTCACAATACCTTTGGTGGTGTTTAATGGCGTCTTCTAATATTTTCTTGTGTTGGATACGTCCAGCCCCCAACAATTGATTTAGAAGCTCTAAAGTCTTGATTGGTAATGGAGTATATTTTTAGTGGTCCTTGGATACGTTTGCACCGTGGGTGTTGATGGTGAAGGTTGATTGATGTTACTAGGTGTTGTGTTAGTGGGAGCTTTAGGTGTTGTGCCATCCTTTTTGTTATTATTGGGTTTATTCTCATTAGCTACTGTGGCCATTGTAGTTGCTGTGGCCTTCCCCTTCTCCTTGTCCTTCTTTGTATGTGTACTTTTGTAGGCTACATAGTTTGGATCTCTACTAGCCTTTACCACATCCTAAATGCTTTTAGTTTGGTCGAACGCTTGACTAAGGGAATGTGGAGCCTAGTAGTACAATTTATATTTGATGAAATCATTCACTACACCTTTAAAGATGGCTAGAAAATGGGCTTCAACAATTGGTTCATGTATTTCATTTAAGGTTGCACTCCAACATTGTATAAATTTTTGCATGGATTCTAGTAGTTCTTATTTAATGTTCATGAGCTAGTCTAGGGTAACTTCAGGCTTCAAGTTATACTTAAAGTGAGTCATGAATTGGCTTAGTAATTCTTCTAGCATAGAGATAGAAGCACGGGGAAGAGCACAATACCAATATAAAGCTTTTCCTATCAGAGACATGGTGAAAACACAAATGATTTTGTGAGGCCACAGTTGCAACAACAAGAATTCAGACATGAAGGTTACTAGATGGGCATTCAAATCACCTTCCCCATTGTACTTTGTAAATTGGGGAAGTTGTACACCAAGGGGAAATGTAAGCATGGGAACAACCAGATTGATTGGGTCATCTTGATAGAAGTCCATGACCTGGATAGTTTTAGAATTGGTAGCTTTGAGCCATTTAATTTCTTCAATTAGCATTTGGATGAGTTGGAAGGCTTGGTCTAGACCTGGGGATGCTACAGTGGGTTGTGAAGCTACAAGTGTGGTCATCACTGGTGGTGCTATTGGTGTGGCTGCCAGTCCCATTGAGGGAATTTTTTGAATAGCCCCTTCTAGTGGTGTCATTTGAGAGGACACAACCTAGTAGGTGGTGCCACTGGAGTGGCTACCATTGGTGGCTCTATGGGTGTGGTCATCTATCCCATGGTTGGAGCTGCCCACAACCTCATGTTTGGTTTCATTACATGTGGAACTTGGTATGTTTGGGATTGTATGTATTATTGTACATGAGACAGTTGAGCTATGGGAAAAGAGATTGTTGTTTCCCACCATGCAGCCAAGGTTGGGCCTACTACTGATGGTGGAGTGTGTATAGAGGTGGGATAGGAATACGACTTAGATGCAGCTGTGAGGCAGGCATGGTATGCATGTACAATAGTGTGGGCATTATAGACATTTGGTGTGAACTTGGAATAGACTGGGAGTAATGATTGATAGGAAACGAGGTTGAGGGGCCCACATGCTAATGTGTTGATGACATTTGGTGACTATCAAAAGGGTCTAGGTTACGGCCATGTCATGGTAGTAGCAACAGAGGTAGGAAATTGCAACTAGTGTGAATGGGCAATAGAGATGGAAGGGACAACTGTGGCATAGATTGGGCCACCACTGTTTGAGTGGGATTCTAACTCCTCTTGGCCATCTTGAAAAGGTTCATTGTAATGGGATGCTGTGTCCTATTCTCTTGGCCTACTTAATTGCATAAGTTGGTTTAGCACCCATTGATACATTTCGGTCAATGGGATAGTGGTATCAGGGGTAGGAATGAACTCCCTCCCATTCTGATGGATGAACTCAAAGTTACATTCTTCTTCAAATTCATGATGGTCCAATGGTATATTCAATTGAATTTTTGCATGTAGAAAATTATATCACTCTTTGCCTTGGGGTAGACATTCGGGCGATTTGTGTTGTATTCTAAGAAATTGCCACACTACCCACATTGGGCTAGATGATTTCTTGGGATCCACCATGTGTAACACAAAGTGGGACACCTCCATACTCACGGTAGGCACTGAAGAGGTAACATGATTCATTTTTCTAGTATGAAAAAGGTATAAGAAGATAGATGCATGAGTGAAATGGCTGAAAACAGTACGTTTTCACGCTAAATGGTAGCATAACTCAGTGAACATTGTATCATAGTAGATAACATGACATAGTAGATAACATAACATAGTGTAAGTGCTACACTGATAGGGTCACTACACTACATAGAACATAGGTAGCGTAGCATAGTGGATAGGTAGGGTATCATAGTAGACAATTTGAGAACTGCTACTCTAACAGGGTTGCTATGCTACATGGGATGTTGGTAGTGTAACACATTGGATAGGTAGTGTATCACAGTAGATAGTTTGAGAACCACTACTTTGGTAGGGTTGCTATGCTACACAGGACGTAGGTAGCATAATGTAATGGATAGGAAGCATGTCACAGTAAAACATTTAGGGCTTTCAGCCTACAGGGTTCCAGAGGAACCATCGTGGTGACCAATCTGCACCACTTGGAGCATAGACAACCATAGGGGTGTCACCTCTACACTAGCCAGCTACCAATGATGGGGTACAGACAGTGTGCAAGGTTACCCATGACACACAAAAAAGACATGGAGGTTTAGGTCCTCCTTCTAGTACCAAAAACTATGACATCTGAAAACATCGATGGCTGGAACACCAAGAGGTTAGCAGGTGTACAACCTAACCCCGGATCCGTGTGAGGGCCATGCTGGAGAAAATGGAAATGGGGTGCCCTAAATGGTCTGGTAGATCAAACAAGGACTTACATGGTGTACAATAATCGTATGCAAAAAATAGTTTTAAAACACAACACATTGAGGTTGAAATGGAAGAAAACGAGAGGTGCATGATAATGGAAATGCATCAAAGTATGTAATCATGACAATAAGTGTGAACAAGTACACTGAGATACAACATATATGTAATAGCAAAAAATGGAATGAGAGTTCAGGTGAGGGAATGCACTACCTCAAAATCAAGGGATCTGATCTTTGTTTGGCTAATGAAGGTGTACAATTGATGTGCAATACTAGACATGCACAACTAACAACATAATGATATGGTCATAGCTCTTGGGTTTCTACCAATGGGGTGCCAACAGGAACTATTGAGCCGATGCTTGGTTAAGGACTACTATGCTCAATCAAAAAGAGATCTAGGAAGTGCTACTATTGGGATTTTCTATTCACTATCAAAAGCCAATCTCTAGAAGCCAATTACAAGAAAGCCAACTAAGAAAAGCCAACCCCTTGAACATTTTTTGCTAAGGTACTTATAGAGCCAAGAGTGGGAGAAAGATATGCTTTGGGTGCCAAATGTTCTGGGTTCCACATGGCACAAATCGTGGATGTGCTATGCTGTAGTATTACGCTAGTGTGCTACACTGAATGGCACGATGCTAGAAGTGAAACCTGCTAAACCGTGACCATACTGTTCAAACTGCATGTGCCAAAATCTAGGGGACTACCATGTTTTTACAAAAAAATCCAATGAAAAGTGTAAGATGAAGCTTATGCTTTGGGACTATGTCTTCCCCTCTCTTACGAGTAGGATCAAGTGTAGAAACAATTTCGGGGCTCAACAAAGGATATAACAAGAAAAGTAAACTGCTAATCTCGACTACCAAGGAGATGATTGGATAGAAATGACTATTGACAATGAGTCCTGAAGCTTTTGGAGATGTCCTGCAACCTCCTTTCAAGTGTTACATTACTTACGCTGCTCAGCATAGTGGCATAGCATGAATACCCACTTGCTACACTATGCTACGCTATGTAGTGTAGCACAACATAGCACCTAGTTTGGCTTGAATTTGGATTTACTTTGCAAGTGCTCTATCATGGGATCTCGATCATATGCTAAGGTGGTAGTAGGAAAAACACTTTTCATGGTCGAAGTATGGGCAATTTATTTTCCCATGCCAAGATAATCTGAGAGGAGAATTTTGTCATGCTAGGGCCTTGCTACGCTGTGCTATGCTGTGTAGCATAGCACAACGTAGCACTTAAACCAAGATGATTTTTGATGAAATTTACCCTATTTTATCAATGTCACACCAATCACACTTCAAGGATGAAGCAAGGAGGACATCCTTGAGGGCTGAACATCTACCAACTACATCTTTTGCATCTAGTCTAATGCTTGTAATAGTTTTAGCACCACATGGCCTACTACGCTATGCAGTGTAGCGGGCCTCTTAGTTAAATTTTTTTTCAAAATATTTAGTCTATTCCAAGAACCTTTAATAGCTCCTAGCTTGGCACTTTGGGTGGACCATCAGCTGGGAAATTTGTCAAGCTGGACAAGCTAGAAAGTGTAGCAAGCTTGACACCCCAAGAGAGAAAATTTACCGGACTGTGTGGTCCACTTTTAGTGCTACTTTTGTGCAAACTAGCCTCATGACTGGGTGCTACATTGACTATGCTACAAAAGGTGGTAGGAAGTCTTGGAAGTAGCTTCACAGGTGTTAGGACTTTCGGGGTGCCATGTTGTTTGCGTAGTCCAACATGACATTGTGCTTACGAAAGTCCTTGCCCAATTTGATGGTGTTTCATTCTCTTCCATTAATATAATTTTTTCATTTTTCCTTAATTAATTATTTAGTATCAATTATTTATTTACCAATTAATTGATTATTTAATTTTTTATAATATTTTTGATATATTATCCATTAAAATGGTAAATGTAATAAATTAAGCATTCATATTTTTACGACATTCGGGAATGGGATGCACATCTATGATAGGACTATATTGGCCAATGTAGTCCTAGTGTATTAACTAGTTTTTGACATCATTTATACCTTATAAAGGGTTAAAAAAATGCCAATGTTCACCAATATTCAATCCCAGTTCACTACCCTAGCCATACAAACCATTAGTACCCTGAAACTAGTCATAACAAATCTAGGAAACCACCTATTGACAGTAACTACTCTTGGGCCTATCCCAACTATGATGGCTAGTGTAGTCATAACTAGGTCTAGTATATTCACAATAAAATATTTCATTTTTACCTTTAGAAAACCTCATTGGATGCTCAAATTCTCTTGTTAGCTTTGTGGCCTAATACCATGGGCCCGCTAAGGCCTGAAATTGTTAAACTTTAAACTGATTTGACTTTGGTTGATCTTGTTTTACCATATGTTTTACACCTTGAATAATTTGTCCTTGTTTCATTGTATTTGAACTTATTTTGACCTTGTTACACATTTTTGATCTTTATTATCATTAATTTACCCATTTGGTTGTTGCATGGCTTTGGTTTCATCATGTCTACCTTATTATATCTCTTGTGGCCTAGTTAGCCTTGTTTCACCATCAATTGGTTTCACCTGATGGGGTTTGACCATCATTTGACACCAGTCAACCATCATATGACCAACTAAGGCCTAAATTTTTTGAAATGTAACCATAGTTGATCATGTTTGACCTTACATTATCTTTAACTCATACCTCATAGCCTTTATTAACCCTATTTAGACCTTGTGTGGCTTTTATTTTAACAAGTTTGACTTAATTATGCACTATTACCACAAAAGTTTGCATTATTTTAGAGTTATTTTATAAATTTTTATCATTATGTCACCTAGGTATCACTTAACATGCTTATGATTACCATGCAGGATTGGAGTATGGACACATGGATGTAGATTAACTTACCTCTTAGGCTAAGTTGATCCCATGGGGATTTTGAACATTTAGTTAATCCTAATCGCTTAGACCTTGAGCTTGGGATTCTTGTCAACCACATAGCCTCTATAGAGAAACTCCTATAATTTCCTAAAAACCTAGTCAAATCCCTTGACCTTAAGGCTATCAAAAACACTGAAGACTCTCTAATTGAGGTTCTTGTCATGACACACAGTGGTGAGAAGAAAACACTAAAAATAAGTTCCTAACTAGAACCTCAATAGTCTCAAGAGATTACTAAGGTCCTCCAAGATAACATTAAGGTTCTTTCCTAGTCATATGAAGATATACCAGGTCTTGAACCATGCCTAGTGCAACACAACATCATACTCAATCCTAGTATTAAGCTAGTTAATAAAAAAGTTAGTAAGATTAGACTAGATTTAGCCCTCGCATTTCATGATGACATAATAAAACCATATCAGGCTAGTTTCATAAGAGTTTTTGATTACATAGAATAGGTATCCAACATAGTGGTAGTTCCTAAGAAAAATAGGAGTCTATGTATTTGTATCAACTTCGAAGACCTGAATAAGGCAACCATCAAGGATGATTTCCCTTTACCTAGTATTGACCTACTTATTGATACTACAACTAGACATGCCTTATTATTCTTCATGGATGGGTTCTTGAAATACAACTAAGTTAGGATTAACCTAGAACATCAACTATATATGACCTTCATGATCCACTGGGGCACCTTTTGTTATACCATGATGTCCTTTGATCTAACTAATGCAAGAGCCACTTATTAATGAGTAATGACCTATATCTTTAGCGATTACATGCTAAGATTGCTCAATGAATACATAGATGATATAGTCATTAAGTCCAAAAACTAGTGATCATGCACATGATGTTGACCTTGTGTTGAAATGATGTCTCAACTATGAGATCAGGCTTAATCCCAAGAAGTGTTTCTTGATGCTTGGCTTTGTAGTTTCCAAAGTGGAAATACGTGTTAATCCTTATAAGGTTAAGGTCATATCCAACTTGGCAGCACCAACTAATCTTAAGGAGCTTCAAGGCCTACAAGGTAGATTATAATTAATCCATAGGTTCATCACTAAGCTTACAAATAAGTTACAACCTATGTAACACTTGCTTAAGAAAGGAGTTCATTATGAGTGGACAGATCAATGCCAAGAAGCCTTTGAAAACATTAAGCAAGAGTTGGTACAACTACCCATGGTCTATTCACCACAAAATGATAAGCCTTTTTATGTCTACCATGTTATCTCTAATATGTCTATTTCCTCTCTACTCTTTTAGTAATGGAATGATCAACTAGAGTTACTTGTATACTACCTAAGCCATGCATTGATTGCCTATGAGAATCGATACACCAAAGTAGAGAAGTATTTTCTCACACTAGTCCTCTCATTGAAGAAGTGGAGACACTAACTCTTTAGGAGCCAAGTCTTATCTCTGCACATGTAACTTGCCATGCAACCACAATGTTTTTCAACCAATTTTTTTTCCTAAAATAATAATTGAAAATACAAACCTTCCCATTCTTGGACAATAGTTTGTTTTAAATATGATAGTTCCTCCATTGATCTATCCTACTCAATAATGACTCTTTGAGGCTTCTTCAAACCTAGACAAAATTTGAATCATATTCATATAAATTAATAAAATCATTTATATCTTCCACATGAGGCATGTTGAAATTCATTGCATGCATTCTAGATAGTGAATCAATCACCATAACAAATTTTTAGTCTTGTTCTTAAGAAAAAAATGAAACTCCTATAATTATGCTATCCACTTGATGAGTTTGGCACTCAATTTCTGTTGTAAATTCCTCCAATGCTTAATTTCTTAAAGAAGAGTATATAATTCTTTTTCATATATGCTATATATCTATCTTCACTCATTAAATGTTTCTAAGAAGAATGCAATAGGTCTACCTTCTTATGAAAGTACCATTCTAATGGCAAGTCTACTTGCATTCACCTCCACATAAAAAATCTTTGAGAAATCTGGTATTGCAAGGATCAATTTACTTGAGGTTTTTGCCTTTAGTAAGTCAAAGCTTCTTTACATTTCATTACCCCACCTAAAATCTTGATTCTTCTTAATCAAAGAAAACATAGACCATAAAATATCATTGAAAATTTTTATGAAGCTCCTATAAAAACCTACTAAATCAAGAAATGATCTTACCTTTTCAACATTTTTAGGAGTTTACCAATCTCTAATAGCCTTTACCTTGATAGCTTCCATTGGAATTTTATTTTTATAAAACAAATATCTTAAATATGTGATCTTCCTCTTTGATCATTAAATGTACCTTCTCCAATTTAAGATACTCTTCCCTCAAGTGATCTAAGTGCTCATCCTTATTTTAGTTGTATACCAAAATAACATTAAAAATGACAATATATTACTTACCAATAAAATCCATGAGAACATCATGCATCAACCTCATGAATGTAGAAGGGGCATTTGTAAGCTCAAATGGCATCACCAACCACCCAAACAATCCATTTGGTATCTTGAAAGCTATCTTCCATTCATCACTAGCCCTTATCCAAATTTGATAGTATTCATTATTTATATCAATTTTACTAAAAAACTCTATATTGGTAAAGAAATCAAGGATATTATCCATCCTTAGAATAAGAAATTTATATCTCAATATTATCCTATTCACAAATCTGGAATCAATGTATATTCTCTATTTATCATTGTCCTTATTTGGCACAAGCATTTCTAGCATTACAAAAGGTAAAATTAACTTCCTAATGAAGCCTTTTGTAAGTAATGTTTCTACTTTCCTTTGCAATTCAGCTTGCTAATTTGGTGCCATTTGCTATGTCCTCTCATTTGGAATAATAGCATTAGAGATGAAATCCATTTGATGTTGAACATTCCTCATTGGTGGCAATCCATCTAATTACCCCTTGAACACTTTAGAAAATTTTTCTTTTAATCCTAATATGTCTATTGGAAGTTCTAGCTACACAACATCATGGTTAGAAGTAATAGTTGATGCAATTACAAAACCAAACTAGTTGCATCATGTTTCTTAATATATTTCCTCTTCCCAAGAAGAATTAAGGAAACATTAAGTAAGCTCTGCTACCTCACTTATTTAGCTATCATAGGAATCAACTCATGGATTCCTTTAGGTCTAGCTACACTCCAAAAAATTTTTGCTTCATCAAATTGAACATCATTATCAAAATTTTAAGTTCCTCCAAGAATTACATCAACACAATAATAACATCATGATAAATCCTAATTTTGAACTTCAAGACATATTACTTTCTCACCTTTTGAGAGAAGTATCTTGATAATTAATGCATTTTGTAGGGTCCAGGATGAGGATAAGTTACTAATCCCAATGTAGTAATAGAACTAGATGAAATAACATTTTCTTGAGCTCCTCCATCAATAAAAATATAATCCATTCATCACTAAATAAACATATATCCCCAATTCAAAATAATAATTTTCTTGACGGATGATCTTCTCTATTCATATTTTCCATAAATGCACATTAATTTAATTTAGAAACTCCTTCAATTTTGGAAGCATTAGCATTACCTCTCTAAAGATCTTGGGTTGATGTCTCCTTTGCCTTCATGGTTTATACATCCTTTTCCTTGGTTACCTTGGGAAGTGAATATTCCCATTACTTATGTTCCCACTCTTTACATTTAAAGCATTGAAAATTATATGAGTTTCTATCCTGATCCTTGCCTCCTTTACCTCGTTCTTTCTTGTTCTTACCCTTCTCATCATTCTTCTATTACTTCTTATAATGGCTACCATTTTTTTTCTTTATATTTTTATTTGGATACTTTCTTTGATTTGGATCCATTATTCTTTTTCGTTAATGCTTGTTTGCTCCTACTTCCAAATCCAGTAAGTTTCTTTTCTATCTTGAGTGCCAAATAATAAGTCTCATCAAGGGTTTGAGGTTCACTAAATAAGAAATCATAATAATATGCCATCTTGATACCTCTAAGAAAGATTGAAGCCTATTCATTTTCCTCCTAGGTTATCTTACCTTGATTAAATAATTCACAAAATTTAATATAAGATTCATTAATATCTTTGTCTCTGTGTCTAAGAAATTTAAGCTTCAAGATTATCTCTTATCTCTACTAAGATTGTTTAAATTTTTATCTTAAAGTTTATTTCATCAAATACTAATCCCTTATTGTTACCTCTCATAACTTTGAAACTACTTTTTCCAACAATTTCAAGCCATATCTTCTAGTTTGGATGTAGAAATTGGTACCTTTAATTGATTTGGTATATTCTCTAACTTAAAATGATTGTGTTGGCGACCGTTTGGGATGCGACCGCCAACGAGTGTCCTTGAATAAGATTTAGGTGCCTGCTAGTCTCTGGCAACACCAAGGCCCAGATACCTCCAAATGAACTCAGTAGTTAATATGAGTATGTGTGTGTGCTGTTGCGGCGTGCGGTTATGAGAAATGTAACGATTACGTTGTGTGTAAACCACAAATGAGTTACCTTAAAGAGATTCAGCCAACTTTGCCAAGTACTGTGAGTTGTTGAAAATTTCCTATTTTGTTCAACTGCCTAGTCTACGCAGTCCTTATAATACCTACTTGTAACAAATAAAATTTTGCAAAAACATTTGAGCACAACTC
>MNCI01010839.1:175192-193302 GCA_015680685.1 Gnetum montanum | reverse complement strand
GATCGAAGACTATATCTATTTTCCTCATTGTTATTACATTCCTCATCTGATGACGTATCTTCTTCAGAATTTGATAGAGAAGAAGTATCACTAGATCCATTGCTAGAAGATTTACTTGCATAATGAACACTAGATAACTCATTATCAAATTCAATATCAAGAAAGTTGGACATAATAAGCTCACTTTCATCCTCATCTTCTACTAAATTAGTGTCTTGATGTTTATGATTTTTACTTTTCTTTTCTTCCTTGATATTTACTCTTGCCAATGCTTTTTCAAGCTTCACTATTTTGTTAGACATATCTCTCATTAATTGTCCTTTTTCAGATCCCACTCTTTCATGTTCTTGCTCTTTCTTAACATGAGATGGACTCGGTAAAGCTTTAAATTAAGTAAAATCTTGCATAGGGATCTTTACTCTTTCTTCTCTTTTTGGAATCGCAATATTTTCTTCAGGATTCAACTATTTTTCTAACTGTATAGCTTCACTAAAATAGTCGTTTAGTGTAGTTAAGTTTGGAGTTCTCCTTAACCAAATTGAAATGTTGGGGTTGACAACCTTAAGGTAAGTTTCCTTAAGCATTTCTTCTGATGGCCTATATTGCCTTTGAAAGAGCCCACAAATTCGTTGAAACTTAATGTTGAAATCTCTAATTGACTCTTTAACTCCTTGCTTAGCTTGTACTAGCCCACAGTATAGTTGTGGTTGATCTAATTGATTAACAAACTGGGCTAAGAAAAGATTCTTCATGTCATCCCAACTTGTAATACTATTGCTTGGTAAGTTTGAATACCAAATCTGAGCCATATTCTTTAGATTTGATACAAACAACCTACAAGCTTGATCTTCATGTTGAATATTTGCATGAGCTAAAGCAAACTCAAACATGTGAATATATTCTTCAGCTAAATAAGCTTTTCCAGGAATAAAAGGCTTAGGAAAATATTTGTAAACTACCTTAGGAATATCATTGTAATTTTGAAATCCTAATGGTGTAACTCCTAGCCAAGGATTTGCCATCCTATTCCTTTGAAATGTTGAACTCTTAGACTTTCTAGACCTTCTCTTACAAATTGAAAAACTAGATATAATGGGTGATCTTCTTGATCTTCTAGTTTTCACTCCACTACTTGTTCCCAATTCAGAAACTTTATTTTTTTCTTCTTCTCATGAAGAATCAATCTTAGAATCTAGAATATCTTTTGAAACTTTTAAACTTTTCAAACTATCAATTTTCTTGGTCATGAACTGAAAATAGTATCTAATTTCTTAAGCCTTTATAGTAACAAAGAATTGTTGATGTACTAAAAGTATAAGGCTTATGAACCTATAGGATTAATTTTCAGCCCTCCTTCTAGCGCCAAAAGAACTGTTGGCAACCATTTGGGACGCGACCACCAACAAGTGTCCTCGAACAGGATTTAGGTGCCTACTGGTCTCTGGAAACACCAAGGCTCAGATACCTCCAAATGAACTCAGTAGTTAATGTGAGTATGTGTGTGTGCTGTTGCAACGTGCGGTTATGAGAAATGTAACGATTGCGTTGTGTGTAAACTACAAATAACTTACCTTAAAGAGATTCAGCCAACTTTGCCAAGTACTGTGAGTTGTTGAGAATTTCCTATTTTTTTTCAACTGCCTAGTCTACGTGGTCCTTATAATACCTACTTGTAACAAATAAAATTTTGCAAAAACATTTGAGCACAACTCCGCAATCTACTCCTAATTTTCCCCAGAGAAAGAGATAGTTCCACAAGAAAACTAGAAATAGAGCAAGATTCGATGGAAATAAGCAGAAAAGAAAAGAAAGCAGATTTGTGTAGACCTCAAATATTTAAACAAGGTAAAATGACACGAGTAAACACTTCGCAATAAAGCTATCCCAAATTCAATATCTACGAATTGTTCAAACTTCCAAGGCTCAAACAAGCAATATCTTCAAGACAATCCTATTATGCTACCAAAAATTGCTGCGTAAACTACCACGTACGAGACTCCATTTTGACTAGATAATAGATGTCAATGATTGCATTCAAACAGAAACTTTAAAAAACTTGACAATTTCTGATTGAAATACCATGGGAATTGACTTTAAAGATAAAAAGAAGCTATTCTGGTCCCATCAAAATACCAAAGCTTTTCTGAACCCTCTCGACTACTAAATTGTTCAACGACGTGACTATAAACAGAGGCTCTCTTACAACAATCCCAATAGCAGTTCCCACACGTTGCACAATAATGAAATTTACTACTAAAATGCTCTTAAGGCTTTTAAACACAAGCGCTTCTATGACAAAATTTTAATAGAAATTTCTATCAACCAACAAGAACAATAAGAGCAATCTAAAAATCCCAAAATTACTTGCCAAGGATGATACTATCTAAACCACTAGCTAAACAATTTAAACAAAACAAAAATAAAACATAACTCACAGGACTATGACAAAGAGGCTGAAATCTTTACTCTAGCAAGCCATCTTACAAGCAATCTTCTTTACAAATCTTCCAAGATCCCAAGTGT
Source organism: Gnetum montanum (assembly GCA_015680685.1). Taxonomy (NCBI): domain Eukaryota; kingdom Viridiplantae; phylum Streptophyta; class Gnetopsida; order Gnetales; family Gnetaceae; genus Gnetum; species Gnetum montanum. Next base: position 190,779 of record MNCI01010839.1, on the reverse strand, counting down.
GATGTGTGAGATCCAATGTAATGATATGATCCCTCCTCCTTGACACCTGAAGCCTTTTTATAGGGTTCAAAGGTAGGCAGGGAAGTTACAAAATATCTTGCGTGGTTTAACCACCATAGAGATAAAAAATCTACAATGAACAAGTGTCCTATTCCATGGCCAAGTGTCTTCATTCAGTTGCCAAGTATCTTCATGTAGTTGCCAAGTGTCTTCATGTAGTTGCCAAGTGTCTTCATTCAGTTGCCAAGTGGTCACCATGGAGATAAACAAGTTGTATGTGACAAGTGTCCCATGTAAGTGACAAGTGGACTTTGTGGAGAAAAAGAGGTTGTAGTTGACAAGTGGCCCTTTTAATGGTTATAAACATCATGGATTAAGGCTAGGAAGTTACAACTTCCACATAAAGTTACAATTATATAAATAAAAGCTATAGTTGGAAATGTCCATAAATCCCCCTTTTTATAAAATAGCTATACATATAACTTTATATATGTATATTTAGGAACAACATAAAGGTCAATAAATAGAATTTGATCATCTATCTCCCCTTGGCCATGCTGCAGAAAACTTTATATATTTAATCATATCTATTGGGCTCACATGTTGTAGGCGTTGAAACTAGGGTTACAACTTGCTGCGTTATGCCTCTCTCTCTTTGACACTGGGGATGTCATTCTGTATGAAACCTAGTGTGACCACGAAAGATCCAATGATGTGTTTGGAAACACAGGTGATTTTTTTTTGAGCATAGCAGGCTCCACCGGCGTCGTTCCAGGTATGCTTGCGGAGAATGGTCGCCGATGCACATGGCGGTGCAAAAGCTCAAGAATTTCTGGAGATCCTTGTACGCCTATGTTGCGTACGCTAAGGTGGTGGCCTTGTGGGCTCCATCGATCTAGACGATGCCACCGTTGTAGGCAGGGAGAACTCCATATCCAGGAATATTGAAGGGGAACTATGGAGAGCCAGTGTAGCACCATCATGGAGAAGCAGACGTGCTGCGTATGGCATGGGAAGAATAGCCTATAGAAGGATCCTGGCACAACAGACACAGAATAATCCTTGGGTTGTCACCTCTCATTTCTCAAACGTCACCTCTCTTTTGCACTATTGCTGATGAAGCACTAGCATCGTATTGATGTTGATCCCCATCTTGAAATGCTGCTACTTTGTTCAAGACCTTGTGGTTTTGCTTGCTCTAATCTGCTATTTCTGTTGGCATAAGTGGCCATCCATGTTCCTCTCTTTTGCAAGAGGAGGTCACATTACCCTCTGTTGATGCGTAGAAACCCTTGCTGTTATTAGGATGTTCAATGTAATAGTCGGCTGTATCATCTTCAATTCTAAAAGATGGCTTCCCTGCATCCAGGGCATGATATGGAGTATATTGATACAAAACCAGTCCTTCAAACAAACTGTGACAAGTTCTCCCTGTGCAAGACTTGGCCAATCAAAGATAATCTGACTTGCTTTCCACAAAGCAGATGAGACGTTTCCATTAAAAGGAACTACAAGTCCAGTTATAAAATTCTGATGCTTCAATTTGTGCAATGCAACAGAAAAATCAACATCTCCATTTGGTCGGAACATCAATAAGGTTTATGCTTGTCTTTTGACATCCTTCTCTTAGTCTACGGGAAAATTTATTAAAATCCCCATATGCTGAGAAATGTGTGACAGGACCTCTTAACATGGGATGCAGAACCAGTGCCATCCTAATGTTACCATTGAGTCATAGAACATCCATGACGGTAACGTTAAGCCTATAGATAAAATTCTTGTGTTGTTTATATTGATAATTTTTTTCATTCGCTCCATTTTTCTTCCAATCCATCTCTTTTTTTACCAAGTGATAGGAATTAATACCTTTTCAGATTACATCTTGCCATTTCGAATATTTCTATTGAAATATTTTGAAAATCTCAATCATCTCATGTCTCTGTTCCATAAAATGGCTAAAATGTGCCAACAGATTGTTGAGTACTTTTAGCCGACTTTAAAAAGCATTGGTGTCATCTACATCCTTGAAATTTTTCAATTTCACATATGTAAGTCTTGCAACATTTTTGAATACTCTACTAAACCTTGTTTTATCTTCATCATCAATCTTGTCATGAGATGAAGTAGATATCTATGATAGAGTTCTTGGAGTTTTGACATAAAGATTTGGATTTTCTTCCCCTAGAATTCTAGCATGATGATTTCTCATACACTCATAGCTATAATGTTCTTCATCCTCATCTACTTCCTATCCACTAGGGTAAGAAAATTATTCATCACCATTTAAATGACAATGATCATTATCACCATAAGTCTGAATATGACTAGAAAATAGATTTCTATCTATCCTAGCACTGATCTCATCTTGTTATTCAACCATTAGTTGAAAGGAAGAACTCACACTCTCCTTCTATCTATTTAAGGCTTGAATATTTTTCTTCTTAGGAGCCATATAAAATAGATACAAAAAAATCTATAACAAAATTCCAAATAACAATAAACCTAATGTTCTATACCAATCCTAGAGCAAGGTCACTCCAATTTATGTTAATCCTTTAGAACATACCAAATCCAAATATTATGTAAGACAATTCATTTATTAGAAAATATGCAAACTAACTACTTTAATTAATTTAAAAGAAGATTACTACTATAATGAAACCATAATCTCACAAAACAAAAAACTCTTACACACTCAATGATATTTTAAAGTATAAGGCTATATAACCATACACACGATTGATCTCAAGATAAGGTAAAATTAATTCAGATCTCTTTCTCACATAGGATCAAGATCCAAACATAGAGAGCTATGGCCAATACCACCACATATGGTTAGCCATTGAGATGCATACCATACTTGTGTAATCTCTCTTAGATCTTTCATACATTCATCTCATGTCTCAAAACATGAAAAAATAATAAATATTTATCAATTACAACATAGGAAAAATTAACCCATGATCAACTTGGAGATTCTTAATTATTTCTAATCTTGATGTCAATATTCCTAGCTATTTCTCATCTTGGAATATGAAAAATTTTCATTGTCAAATGAGACATCTACAAGCTTGACAAGACAACTCTCTATTATACCTTGAATTCAAAAAATACATCTACATTTTAGACAATACATCTTCTTGATATGCTGGATGTCTTCTCATAGACATATCATTATAGACCAAGATGTCTCCTCTCTTGGCCAAGACATCTTCCATGCATATGGGATGTCTACTATCAGTAGTCAGCTCTCAAGTACGATGTATCCTAGGCATATGGGATATCTCATGTGCATTCTCATCGTTTAGGAAATATGTCTACAAAGATTCAAGACATCTTCCAATTTATTCAAAACCTTCATTATTTTGCTTGTAGGAACTCAAAGTGGTTCAAAAGAGATGTCCCTCTACTAAGGTTCATTATCAAGCATAGTGAAGGATTGTAATATATAGTTCCATGCACTTGTTTTAAAAAGTAAAAATTACAATAATAAATCATCAAGAAAACTAGAAATTGAAACACCATGAAGAAAATGCATATTGCAACCTTTTTGGCATAGTAACCTTCACCCCTACACTTTAGGATAGATTTTCATTGTAAAAATATGAGGTTTGTAGGCCATGAGCTGCAATCTTACATAAACTTTTGGGGCTAAAGAAATGCCTCATAAGTTGTAAAAGCCTCACTTCCTAGGTGGAACAAGTCATATCATGTCTATATTTGGGCTTGGGAAGGTTGAAAATCTCTTGGAAACTACCAAATATGATATTTTCATGGGTTTTTAATGGGGCATAACCACAACTATGCTAGAAGCACCTACACCTAGCATTGGTGGTGTTCAGTTTTCATTTTTCCAATAAAATCTAGAGTAGTTACCACAAAACCCAGCATGGATGTCACAAGGTCAACATTGAAGTTGATGGATTTATATTTTCTTCATGAAGCCAACATTGAAGTGGTTGGGGCTTTTAGTCTTCCAAGAAGGCTATCATTTCTCCATTAATTTTAGCATGTATTCCAAGATGCTAATGTAATTCTAATGAAGCTAGCATAGATGGAAAATTCCATTTACTATTTGTGGTATCTAGAATGGCTTTGGTGGCCTAGGTGCATCAAAACGTGCCATAAATGGAAAAATACATTGGAAATTATAACCTACCACACCTACAAATTAAATCAATCTATTAGTAATCATGGTAGAAATGTGTAGCATCAAAACCAATAACCATGAGACTTATAAGAATAAATTTTAGACACTTTGGATAGGTTTCACAATTCTTTTATTGGACAACTTTTGCAACCTTAAGCACTTGAGATCTTTTCCATCTTGTAAGATGTTTGGATTAATTGGAAACTACTTGGGCATTGGAGACTCTCAATGTAGTTCCATAGCATCAAAAATTCAAACATTTCTTATCCCCTTTTTGCAATGAACACGACACATACCTTATCCCCCTTATCACCAACACTATAGATTTGGGTTGAAAAACCCCAAGGAGGTTTGGAAATTGAAGTTGGGAAGTTCTTGGATTATGAAGGTAACTATAGATCACAATCTACTAGCTTCAATAAGCTTCAAGCTTCATCCAAGCAACTCCTTGTGCATTCACTTATAAAATTTGTACACATTTAAACTTTTTTTAATGGAAATTTTATTTTTTCAATAAATTTTATAGTTCATTTTTGTTGCAAGTTTATTTTATGATTAATTGCTATGTTTTATTTTGCATTCGATTTTCATTTTTATTTATATTTTTTATTTCATTAAAACTTCCTAAGTTCTTGGGTGGTCGACAAGATCATCTAGGATGCCTTGGATCTTATTTCCTAGAGGTCCTTTGGATCTAGAGTTAAAACTATTTCACTTGGAATTTTTAATTATTCGAGTGATTGATTTTTTGAGAAACTATAGTTTTCTATCACTAAAAGAAGGGGCTCCACCCAAGCTCTTTGTGGAATCCTACTTTGTCTCTTTTGAAACAAATTTATTTTACAAGTTTAAACTTTGCAAAAAAACATCTAAAATATTTGGCTAAGAAAACCAATGCTACCATTCATTTTCCTACAACTCATACCCAGCATATCAGTTTTAGGTGAGTTGGGTATTCACATAATTTTCATAGCAATTGCTGGATTCTTCAAAGTTAGCATAGTTTCTTGTAAAACCTACTACTTTTCCTTATGGAAATCTACCTTTATGTGTTCCAAAGGGTAGTGTGGTTTTTCTCCAAAAACCAAAACCAATTGCTATGAAATTTTTTGGGCAAAGCTAGCATAGCCTCTTCCAAGACTCCAACATAGCTCTTGGAAAATCAACATTTTACATTTACTATTTTTTAAAGCTGTGCACCTTCTTTGGTAGGGGGTATCCTCAATTTTCTTTTGTTGGGAAAAGTAATCGATTGCTTAACCTCTAGCTAGAATAGCTCTTGTTATTAAAGCTAGCATAGTTGATTTTGTAACACTAAAATTATCATATTTTTCCTAAGTGTAGTGGACACGACTACCACTGGAACTTGCACTACACTTGCGATTGTAGTTACAACCAATTTCTAGCCAAAACCCTTTAGACCTTGTGCAACTCCACTTGCTATAATTTTTCATCTAATCAATTAAAATTTTATTAAATCAAAATAAAAATTATTAACAATTTCTTTCATGTAGTCCTTGGTTTTGCCCCTTAATTTCATAGACATGACATCAAGGTAAAATGTAGTGAGGGTTTATGACCCAAAAGACCCTACTATAGCTGACCATAGGCAATTGTTCAGGCTAAAGGAGAAAAGCTTAGATTTTACTATCATTGATGAAAATTAATATAATTTCATCGATGCCAAAATCTACGTAGGCTTGCTCATTCCACGTGTAGAGGCTAAATCCAAACGTGAATATGAGTTGATCCACCATAATGGGAAGGAGTACATTCCTTCCTCATATGATAAGGTACCTTTAAATGATGTACCCACATGCATCCTATCCTATTTAATTGAGATGAATGAGAAAAATGGGGAGTCAATCTTAGCAAGATAACATAAGAAGTAGGATGAGTTCAAAGCATAACCTAAACTAGATAACTTCATTGGAGACCTCTTCCAAAACTTGGCTTCCCAAGCCACTACACTTTCTTTGGCCTCTCCTACCTCCTCCATGGGGTAGATTCCTCAACCCTCTTCTCTTGTGTATTTGACACCTATTATAGCAACATACTAGGCATAATCTACATCACAATCAACACCCTCTTCTCTTCTATGCATTTTTCCATGTAGCCTTGATTTACATGGCCATTACCAATGATCATAAATACCACTAATCCATTTTCCATGCTAGTGGATCCCATAGTGGGAACTCAAATGACCCAAGGATCACATACACTATTTTTTCCCTTCATTTGACAAGTTATGACAGAAACCTCCTTTTCATTATTTAGCTTGACTTGAACAATGATCTCCCAACCTCTCCCCTCCATGCCACAATCCATCATGAGGACACAGGCCTCTTAATTGATACTACAATCATACATCCAAATGTCAAAAGCTACAGGGATGTCTAAAGGATTGGATTAGGACTTCCAAATGATCCAAGACCTTATAGAAGTGTTACATAACTTTAAAGCTTTAACAACTTAGATAGTAAAAATAATGGATTTCTATTAGAACGATCCTATTACTCCTACTATCCCACAAATAATCCTTCCCGTAGGTATCTCATATCATAGTTCACTAAGTATAATGATGATGGTGACATGAATGCTTACCTCATCATCTTCCACTTTGAGTGCCTATTTTTGTAAGTTTGGCCTCATACCATAATGAGGGTCTTTTCTATGTCTCTTAATAGGAAGGCATTAGACTAGGACCATGCATTACCCTAAGGATCTATATCCTTTCTTGAAGACTTGATATTACAATTTGTGAACCATTTCAAGTACACTTAAAACCTAAAACCACCTTGGAACAACTAATGAAGATCAAATAGGAGCCCTTTGAACTCATTTAGAAGTTCATTCAAAGGTGGAATGCTCTACTTAATGAGATTCCTAAGCCCATAGCTGAAATCCACCTTCTATCTATCTTCAAGGTGGTAGTTAATGCCTTTATCAAGTCAAAAATTTACTACCTAGAGTTGAGGATACTCAGTCAAGCCTTCTCATAGACCAAGAACATAGAGGACACTACTATGGCTAGCTATGACCCTACCTACATGGTGTACAAGAACCAACACATGCAGAAGGATAAGAAGAGGGAGGTCAAATAATGTAGTTGTGGCCACTATGGCTAAAGATAATAAGACCACATAGGAGCCTAAAACAAATTAACCCAAGGATCCTACAACCAACAACCAACCATAAATATTTATGGCCTCTACATCAAGTAATAAAAGGCCTAATTTTGAAAGAAAAGATCAGTCATTTTACACTAGGTTACCCTTAAAACTGTCTAAACTCCTTGACTAATTGATGAAAATTTGGAGAATCTAGTATAAGAAAATGATAGAGAATACTCATAAGAGGCATGATTAATTATAAAATATCAAAAATAACCATACTCTAGAAACCAAGGGTGATCCTTAAATACCTAAGTACTTTAAACTTGAATAATTCTATCATTATTATCAACTACTAGGTCATGATACCAACTTCTGCCTAGATCTCAAGGATGACCTAAAGAAGATGATAGATAATGATGAGTTGGTTCTTGATGCCTCTAACCTAGTCAAGCCATAAAATTAGTCCATGAAGGTCTACAAAGAACCATTGAATTCCAACAATAACCCTTAAAATATAGTGGCATTCAATTTGATCAACAATTCTAGACCTACAAGGGAGCCATTCATGATTTTGGTATCTCTTTGCAACAATAGGGGCCCTTCAACTTCATCTACTTGAAGGTTCCCTTTTGTTGTAAGGATACCATCACCAATGCCTCCCAAGGAGCCTTTTGTTGTTAGAGTGTCCTCTCCCACGACAACCAAATCAAAAACTACAATAGAATAACATCCCCTTGTGATGGCTAATGCAATGACTTCTTCATAGCTCAAAAATAAGAAATCATTAACTAAACAATGTAAGAAATTCACCTCAAAGCTTGGAACCAAAGACAACAAGTAGGCTAAGGCATGAAAGGAGGTAGATCCACTAAATCCCACTCCTATTTTGTCCATCCCTATGAGCTTTAATGCTTAGGCTACATTGACTAGTCAACCAAGGGAGGATCCCAAGACACAAGGGAAGGGAATAGAAGCCAAGATACAACAATTAAAGCATGAATTTTACATCCTAGGGCACATGAAGGAAGTTAAAGTTAATAAGTATGAGAAGTGAAAAACTAATGAAAGAGACTTCCTTAAGGAAATGGAATAGGTTAAGTAGTCTTTAAAATAAAATAACACATCCCTTAGCCTATACAACCTAGTAATGACCTCCACTACAGATTGTGAGGCACTAGTAAAAATGTGGACTTCTATTCTTATTAGTGAGGAAATCCTTGCTAGTGAAGAGTCCATCCATGTAGTAATGGTATTACCTTTACCAAGTGAAGAAATAAAGTTAATGGTTGATGAGTGGCAAGGTACCCCTACACTCAACCATACGAATACGAGCATCTCACGCGCGATTTGATTGAACTCCAAGGACTAAGTGCTTACGCACCTTATGGAACACTTAAGGTTAATCAATCGCTATCTTCCCAAACTTACCTGTATTGTCATGATTGTATGGTTAGGTAAGTTTGAGATATGTGATTTTTATATCTTTTCTCTTTTTAACACCTATGCTAATGAGGAAGGGTGAAGAGACTAAGTTACTAAATTTCATTAACTACTCACTAACTAAGTTCTAATTGTCCTAGCACTAGTATCTGTTCCCACTTTCTACACACATCCTAAAATAGTGCAATGCTACTGGGATTACCCAACGCTATTCATTATTGGGTTACCAAGCGTTACACACATGCTTGAAGCAGTCGTACTAAATGCACTTAACTAGGAGAGTCAAGGGTTGAGAGAGATTAATTATCTAGGAAAGAAATTAAACATTTAACAGTAATTAAATCCTATTTAGCTTAGTCTGTATGCTACAAGGTTTATCAGAAAGTTTGTCTTTATTTCCATACACAAATGTGTGCTGAGGTACAATTTTCTCGAATAAAGATCCATTCACTTTAAGACACCTACTGTGGGCACATGGAAATTATTCTAACTCTAGAATGGGAAAACTACTACAGTTTGGCTAAGGTCTAGTTCTAGATGGAGAAACAAGGGAAAGCACCCCTCTTATAGAATTGGCGATGGGCTGCGATATCGCGTACACGACATCATAGGGGCCGACGCGATATCTCGGCTCATCAATGGTGCTAGTGTTCCATGATATCAAGGTCAAGATCAAGCCCCAATATGGTGAAAAAACCAATGCTCCTCTCTTCATAACAATAAGGGTGGGATAATACAAGGTACATAGGGTGCACATGGATAATGGAGCAACCACTAATGTTATACCTTATACAATTTTTAAAAATTTGGGGTTATCAGAACACATAAAACATAACTCAACTTCTTCCCTCAAGTCCTTTAATGGATCATATGTTGTAGTTAAAGGCTTAATCTCTTTGGACTTTGTAGTAGGGGAAGATTTCCCTAAAAGAGCCAATTTCTTGGTGGTGGAATAGACATCAAGATCTAACCTCATTCTAGAAAGGCCTTGGCTAGCTCAATTACAAGTTGTTTTCTCATCCATCCAATAAGAAATTCACCTACCTTACAAGGGAGGTGAAGTAATTATCCATAGCGATAGTGTAGTTCCCTTGGTAGTCAACAACATTGACATAGAACAAGGGTCTAAAGTGGAGTTTTAGGAAGAAACTCCTACTATCAATGATGAAGTCTAGAGGCCCGATAGAGTGCAAGAGGCTAAAACTAATAACAATGGAACCATGGGTGCACCATGGGAAGAACTCCCCTTCAAAGTGATTAGTGAGGAAAATAAGGAATACATGATCATGCAATGTAGATCCTACACCTTTCCTAATCTTTCAAAGATTAGGAAACACTTGCACAGTTGAGTGCATGTTTCCTATTCATTTTCCCTATGACCATAATCATGTGGTCTTATTTTTTGTTTTCTTAGTCTAATTTTACTTTTTTTTACATGTGAAATTTTTGCATTACTTTATTTGACCTTGTTTAAGCCTTATTTAGCACGTAACCTAAAATTTACTATTATTTATAATTTACATTTTTATGCCTTGTCTATGTTAAAATGTAAAGCCTAAAAATACCATAAAAATTTTATAATATGAAAGAATTTATAAAAATTTTGTAAAAACATAAAAATTACAAAATTTTTTTCCTTTTAATGAAATGGCCCTGCTAAGGCTTAAAATTGGCAATGCCCAAGGCCTACTAAGGCCTAAAATTGGCAAAACAATGTCCCATCATGTCCTAAAATTGGCAAAAATATTGTGGCCTACCATGGCCTAAAAATGGAAACACATTTATGACCTATTTATGTTTCATCTATATTAATGCCTTAGTTTACATTTTGGACTAGTTAACTTTCATTTGTTACCTTACCAAATATTACATTACTACCACATGATTAAACCAATGTAGCCCAATGTAGCCTCATAACATGAACAAAATGTAAAAATTATGAGATGCATAAAACTAGAAATGTTAAAACATGTAAACAAAATCAAAAGTAATAATAACCAAAATTTCCATAACTTTTAGTCATAATCATACAATGTGACAAATGTCCAATAAATAATGGCATAAAATATAAATAGGAATTCAATAGCCATAGCTACACTATGTAGTGATAATATAGAAAATAATAATAAATCATCTCTTATAATAACAATTGCTAAGAAGTAGGCACAAAAACATCAATGAAAAAAATAAATAAATAAAATGATCCAATTAATTGAACTAAGGTGTAATTAGGGGAGGAGGAGGAGCATCTTTAATGTGATCACCACTAGGACCACTACCATCACTTGGTACTTGCATTAATCATAATAATAAAGGTCTAATTAGTAATTAGCATAACTAAACCACAAACTGAACTAAATGAAAATATAAATTAAATTAATTAAACATAAACAAACCTAGGAGAAATATCTTCTATGGGAAAGCTCCAAATACCAACCTCTAGATGATGGAGAATTTGGTCTTCAGTCATGTGGACCCAATCTACTTCACCAAGACTAACACCAATCAGGATGTTACTATCATTGATGTTAGTAGTAACTATGGTTCACATGAAACTATGACAATAGTAACCTCTCTAGAGGTGGTAGTCAGTTGAGGATTTGGGGAATTAGGTACCAGCAAAGAGCTTTCAAGCAACTTGAAGGAATCTCCAATGTTAATTCCTCTCATGAATAACTCTAACTTAAAATGCTTGATTGACTCCTCCTATAGCCACTTCAAGTAGCTCTCCCATTTGGCCTTATAATTTTTCTTTTGGTTATTTTATGATTGGTCCCACTCAAGGACCCAAGTATAATAGTCCCTCCACTTCCTAGCCTTATGAGCCATAATGTCTATATTCAACTTCTACTCTGTAAGGCTCCTAGCAAGGGCAACCTTGCCATGGATGGCATTCTAATGCCATATCCATTCAATCTCTTTGGTTTGAAGGGAGTCATTTTTAGCCATTTAGGCTTCCACAAAATTCTTAGGATCCTTGAGATCTTTGATCTACTCATCCTATTTCTTATTTTCCTTTTCCAACACTACAATTCATTCCCATAGGAACTCATTAGAATGTTGGCATTCACATGAGGTTCTAGCACATGAAAGTGCACATTTAGTGGTAGTTTCATATAAACTTCATGGAACATCTTCCACTTCAGGAGGTTGGCTAGGAATTTTATTGATCTCAACATCATGGTTGGAATCCCATCCAATCTTTGACACTACAAGCAATACAACCAACACAAACACATAAGGCCATGTTAACAAAAAATGAGAAAATGACCAAAAAAACACATTAAACTATTAGGACCATATATTCATACAAACCATCTAAAATAAAAATACATAACAAATAAAAAAATTAAGAGAAAAATAAGCTAAAGTTCTTACCAACATTAAAAGCAATCTATTGTAACTGATCAATCATATCTTTGGCCATCCCTTGCATGAACATCATTTTGTCTAGAACCTCTACCCATTGTTTCATGTGAAACATAGATGTGGAAGCACCTAGTTGAGGTTTAAGAGTTAAAAAAAGCATGAACATAGTTTAAAAATTAAAACTAAGTTCAAACATGAAACCATAAAAATGCAACAAAACAAAATCAACAAGTACCTAGAATATCATCTAGGATGATGATGGGAGGTTCACCTAGCTATGAACCATCAAATATAGAATTGAGGTCATCCAATGTGGCATTTAATAGCCTCTCATTATGATGTTTTTGTAATGCCTCTTCCTCTATATGCTTTTGTTAAGCCTTCACTATTGCTACTTGGGCCACTACTTCTTATTGTTTACGTACAATAACAATGAAGACAAAACATAAAACCACTTAGCATAGTTTGTCTCAAACAAAACAACAATGTGACCACATAACATAAAACATAATTTCCAAATAACTTAAATGAAATGACATAAGTAGAGTGTACCTATAACTGCATCGTGCACCTTGAAACACCGTGAAAATTACGAGTCGGCCTTAGGCAAAGATTCGCAATTCCAGCAAAAACGCGCATCAGATTGGTTCAAAGGATGGGTTTACGCTCTATTACGCACGGCAGCGTGTTGAGCATAATAAGCTTCAAGACAGTCGTAGGCAGAGTTCAGAAAAGCACAACAGGTTGGCATTTTTTCTTGCAGTTCATGGATAACTTGCCTTTACGCTCGCTACGCGGCGGTGCGTACCATAGCGTATGTTGTCAAGTTGTACATTGCTTATACAATTCATTATGCGCAGCTGCGTAGCGAGCGTAACTTGTACATTGTTTACGCTTCATCACGCGCAGCTGCGTAGTGAGCGTAAACCATGCATTATTTACGCATTCATTATGTGCGGTTGCGTAGCGAGCGTAAGTTGCACACTTCACGCTTCGTTATGCTCAGTTGCGTAGTGAGCGTAAAGTCCACGCTTCGTTATGCACAGTTGCGTAGTGAGCGTAAAACAATTTTGAGCTCATGGCTTTTACTCCAGATTACGCTCATACACGCAATGCAACGCGAATGAGCGTAATACTACCTGAATGCAGCCTAAAGTACACTCAGCATATGCCTACTCTTCAACACGCACAACACGCAAACAAGCGTGTTGTGCGTAGTCACAGTCTAACTTAAAAGATCATGCTAGTAGAGCCCGTAATATCCGGGACCCACATCATCAGGGTTGTGCCTTCTCCGCGAAGTGTCGCAGCCTATAAATACCCCAGTTGACAAAGATACAGGGGTTGGCAAAAAATTCGGGTTGGCAAATCAGAGAAGAAAATAGCATATTTTTGAGCACCAGAGCACTTAGCACTTTGGAGCAGAGATACAGAGAACAGTGCTTTGGCAATTGTGGACCTCATCACCTTACAGCCAAAGTAGAGCACAGTTCGATTTGAGCACCGGTGACAGGAGCAATCTTTCTGCTGAAAGGACTCTATCAATCAGAGACAATTGGTCGGTAGACGTCAAAGCTTGGCCCGCCTTGCATCTCAGCTTAGCCCACGAGGTAGATCGGACTTCTGTTTAAACCATTTTGCTTATTGTTCTGTGCTTGTTTCACATCCTGTAATCGGGGATTCCCCAATGTAATTTCTCATACGAAATATACATTTGTAAGTCAAAGCGCAGATCTTGAAGCTACGTGTTTCTCTTTTGCCAGCCTCCTTTCATCGTGTTTAGCATTATCGCCGTCGCAATCCGATCACATCGCTTTCCCTTTGTTTTACCATTCTTCGAAACAGATGGCTTTCTCTCCGCGTAATTCTCATCGTTTTACTGACCCGTAAGTCCCTGTCTGATCGACAAGACTGTTCAGGGCGCCGCAGATTCGTTTTTCCAGCATAGCCCTCGCGCGGATCCGCGGCTAAAACTGTGTACACCGGAATCTCGGTCGGTATTTCTAGCTGCCGATGTTTTCTGTCGTTACAGTTTTCTGGCACTAGAAGGAGGGCCTTCAGGCTCCGATCCAAATATTTCGGGTAACCCTGTTAGAGATCCATACCCTAAACCATAGACGTGATACCTCTAGGGAAGTCTACAGTTAATCGCGTGGTATAGGTCGGTCGCAAGGACGATTTCTTTGAAATCCTACAGGGTAGAAAGCCTTTTGTGCATTTGTTGCCAGCCATTCGCTTTTAGATTCGATTATCAGTCACTCTCGATTTCATTGATCAATGGATTCTTTTTACTCAAACACAACCGCCATGGTTACCCTCGATCTGGGTGTTGGGCCTGTGAATCCTACGGTTGCCACAGGACCAGCTCCTGGTGCGATGGGACCCCAGGGACCATTGCGCCAATCATTGAGGCTTCAGGGGAAAGAGCCTATCTTCACGGCCATAACCCCTAAAGAATACAATTTTATATGCGTTAAGATCCAGGCGAGGCTGGCTCTTAGCCGAGCCGAGCGGGAGGCAAAGCGAAACTTTGAAGCGCTCCATCGAGGGGGTCATGATTTTAAGCCAACGGCCTATGACATAATCCCCTTGACCGAGCACCAACATGAACTTATGGCATAGTTGGTCATGGCTAGAGGCCAGACTTCACAACCTGTGGCAGAACCCCAGCATGAGGAAGAGGCAGAGGACAAATTCGCGGCCCTGTCGGAACATTCGTTCCATACCCTACCGCTCCACACGCAAGAAGATCTGTTGTTCCCTTTTGACGGAGAGGCAGCCTCTCTCGACCCAGCCGTGACCGCGCAGGCACAACTTCCTGGTTTTCTACTCGCCTAGGCGCAACCGTCTAGGTGGAAAGCACAACAACTGCGCCCTGACGCAGGGGTGGGTCCATCCCACCATGCACTCGGCATCCTGACGGTGATCCCGGCGACCACCGCACTTCAGTTCATCCCTCAGGTACAGGCTCACACTGTACCGACCACTCGCTCAGTGCAAAGGTTTCTGCCCCCGCCAACTCAGCGATACATCGTAACCGCACCACAGCAAACCTTCGTTCAATACCCTGAAACAAGCCAGTGGGCCAACCCTGCTGCGCAACAACACTCGTCTGCGGTTTACGGTGCACAGCCTTCGGTTACACCTGCGGCACAATTTTCGCGGGTGCTTCCTCGATATACTTATCATTATGCTACGCAGCAGGCAGCAGCTAACCCCTCATCTCAGACAGGAGGGTGGAGGCCTTTGCAAGCCCCCCAGCCTGCAGGGATCCCTGCTCCACCAGCGGTTAACCAACCACCCCCTGCATTCCAATTGCCTAGGACTGCCCCCCTAGTCCAACCTCCTATGCCTGCTGCACAGACACCTCCGTCTCCAGGTCTAGACCAAGCCTTCCAGCTTATCCAGATGCTTACCGAGGAGGTTCGACGCCTCAAGACCGCTGGGTCTGATACCATTCAGATCATGGATTTCTATCAGGATGATCCGATCAATCCAGCGGTCCCCATGCT
>MNCI01010839.1:66629-164789 GCA_015680685.1 Gnetum montanum | reverse complement strand
CGACGCACTTGCCACCTTGGCTTTACACGTGCCTTCACACCTGCTTAACACCTGCCCTGCATTGATTACAGACTGCGTAGACCCTGTCATTCAGGCAGCGCAAATCTCCTCTCTTATCGAGGAAAGCACGCCTGAATGGTACGATAACATCAAAACTTATCTTTTGCAAGGGGAGCCGCCATCTACATTAACACGCGCACAGAAAGATGCAATCCGTAAGCGAGCTAAGCACTACGTCATCATCGGAGACAACACTCTCTGTAGACGCTCCTTCGATGGCGTATTGCTTACCTGCGTTAACAAAGACCAAGCACAGCACATAGTCAGCGAGGTTCACGAGGGACTGTGCGGTGGCCACGTAGCACCACAGGCCATGGCCCTAAAAATCCGGCGCTTAGGGTACTACTGGCCACGCATGGAAAGAGATTGCTTGACAAAGGTTAAGCCCTATGGCATGTGTCAACGGTACGCAAACCTCATCCACGTGTCACCCACAGAATTGCACACGACACAGATAACATGGCCATTCCAACGATGGGGACTGGACATCATAGGACCCATCACGCCAAAATCGTTTGCAGGGCATAGATTCATTATTACCGCTACTGAGTACTTTATGAAGTGGGTAGAAGCTATTCCCCTACGAAAAATCACATCCCAACAGGTTTGCCATTTTATCTTGGATAATATCGTAACCCGATTTGGCCTTCCGATGACTATTGTGACCGACAATGGGCCACAGTTTAGTAGCATGGATACCAAATCCTTCTGTGACAACCTAGGCATCAGGCAGTCCTTTTCCTCTCCTTATTACCCGCAAGCAAATGGTCAAGCTAAAGCATCCAACAAGATAATTATCAACTTGCTCAAGAAAATGCTCGATCGCAACAAAAGGCGGTGGCATGAATAGATCCTCTACGTGCTATGGGCATATCGCACTATGTGTAGGACAGCTACAGGCAGTACGCCCTATGGCCTGGTTTACGGATCTGAGGCGGTCCTACCCCTCGAATTGCAAATTCCTTCTCTGAGAATGGTCCTCTCCACCATTATAAATGAGGCTCAACACACCGAAGCCCGGATAATGGATTTGGAGTCATTAGAGGAGAAGCGGATACAAGCTCTTGAAGCAATTGAGAAATATCAAGATAAACAGAGACAGAAGCATCATCATAATCTTCAGCAGCGTCCGATCAAGAAAGGAGACCTGGTTCTCAAGGCTGTGCATGAACCAGTAGGCAAGTTCTTTGCAAACTGGGAAGGCCCTTTCTTGGTGATTGACGCATACGGCAACGGAGCGTTCAAATTGGCAGATGTCAACGGCGACGAGTTAGCAAATCCTGTGAATCATGTGTACTTGAAGCGATATTTCATCTAGTGGCATCTATGGTGTTGACAGCAGGTATGGCAGTAATCGTCCGCTACGACGTAAAACTAGCACTGATCGTCCGCTACGACGTAAAACTGGCGTTGCACGTCTGGTACGACGTAAAACTGGCACTGACCGTCCGCTACGACGTAAAACTGGCATGCCTTGCACGCGTCCGCCACGACGCTAAACTGGTAAATTGTAACCGTCTGCTACGATGTAAAACTGGCAAAGTTGTCCAGGTCCGCCAAGACAAAAAACTAGCATTTTTTGCACGCGTCCGCCACGACGCTAAACTGGCACAGGTACGTAGCCGTCTGCTGAGACGTAAAACTAGCATAGCTTTGTCCCTGGGTCATGACATAAAACTGACATCCACAGCACGGTCTGCTGAGACCATAAACCAGCCTTACCACCGTCCGCTACGACGTAAAACTAGCGCTTCTCGGTCTGCCCGGACTTTAAATTGGGACCATGGTCTGCTGAGACTTAAAACCAGTAACGGTAGTCTTCCAAGACTTAAAACTGGGATGTACAGACCGCTACCATGTTCAAGCGAGCATGATCATTCTTGTACAGCTGCACAGCAGACGGGGTGGGATACTGAAACAGTACCAGCATCGCCACCCCACCGGCATCCTACTAATTCCTCGTTTAAGCAAAGAGGCATCTTACTGATCCCTCAGAGATGCCGCCACTACGTCCGCCGCAGTGGTACCACCTCTGGGAGTTTAGCCTCGTTAGTTGGAGCCCCGAAGAAATCCTCGATGGCAACGATCCCAGGAATCTCCACCAATCATCGCTATCGGACGCCGGCCTCGCAGATTCATCTGGCCGATTCCTGGTGCAGCCAGTTTGCTGCACTGCGTCTGATGCCTTTTTGGTGAAGATATGCAGAGCCGAATCATCAGGATTGGTAGCTCCGCTTGCGCGCCCCAGCTCCTTCTTTACAGTTTATCTAACATCAGATAGCGTTGGTTGCAAGAAAATCTCGCCTTCGGTTCATCAGCGATAGTGTCCTTTGTTTTCTTTCGTGGTTGCAGGTTACCTACCTTGGAGGATGCCGTCCAAAGATGCGATCCATCTGAGCAGCAGAGTACAACAGCGCGTTGAAATGGCTGCTCAGGTTTGCCCGACCACTTAGCCTTGCATAGTCTTACCCTTATCTCTTGTCTCCTTCCTCCCCACCACCCAATTCCCATACGCAACATCTATATACGCAAGTATTCATTTTCCACACACGCTAGCAGAGATATCACAGAAAGTGATGCGTAACGCTCCTTTTGCACGCATTCCTGCTACACTTTGTAACAGAGACATCTCAGATTGACGCGCTACGCTCGTCTGAAAGCATTCCTGTTGACCTGAATAAACATACATGTCGCATTTTTCTGAACCTGTTTCCAGTTACATCCCTTTATTCCCCATACTCGCTAGTTTGCCTCGTTCACGTGGATAGAGCAATACTTGAGTAGCCATGGATGACCGCTGTTCTTGCTTCTACCAATCCGGTGTTTCGCATTCTTTGTCGACGTCCTTCGGGCACGCCCTCTAACCGTCAACAAAGAGGGGCCATTGAAACACCGTGAAAATTACGAGTCGGCCTCAGGCAAAGATTCGCAATTCCAGCAAAAACGTGCATCATTTTGGTTCAAAGGATGGGTTTACGCTCTATTACGCACGGCAGCGTGTTGAGCATAATAAGCTTCAAGACAGTCGTAGGCAGAGTTCAGAAAAGCACAATAGGTTGGCATTTTTTCTTGCAGTTCATGGATAACTTGCCTTTACGCTCGCTTCGTGGCGGTGCGTACCATAGCGTATGTTGTCAAGTTGTACATTGCTTATATGCTTCATTACGCGCAGCTGCGTAGCGAGCGTAACTTGTACATTGTTTACGCTTCATCATGCGCAGCTGCGTAGTGAGCGTAAAACAATTTTGAGCTCATGGCTTTTACTCCAGATTACGCTCATACACGCAACGCAACGCGAATGAGCGTAATACTGCCTAAATGCAGCCTAAAGTACACTCAGCATATGCCTACTCTTCAACACGCACAACATGCAAACAAGCATGTTGTGCGTAGTCACAGTCTGACTTAAAAGATCATGCCAGCAGAGCTCGTAATATCCGGGACCCACATCATCAGGGTTGCGCCTTCTCCACGAAGTGTCGTGGCCTATAAATACTCCAGTTGACAAAGATACAGGGGTTGGCAAAAAATTCGGGTTGGCAAATCAGAGAAGAAAATAGCATATTTCTGAGAACCAGAGCACTTAGCACTTTGGAGCAGAGATACAGAGAACAGTGCTTTGGCAATTGTGGATCTCATCACCTTACAGCCGAAGCAGAGCACAGTTCGATTTGAGCACCAGTGACAGGAGCAATCTTTCTGTTGAAAGGACTCTATCAATTAGAGACAATTGGTCGGTAGACGTCAAAGCTTGGCCCGCCTTGCATCTCAGCTTAGCCCAGGAGGTAGATCGGACTTCTGTTTAAACCATTTTGCTTGTTCTTCTGTGCTTATTTCACATCCTGTAATTGGGGATTCCCCAATGTAATTTCTCATACGAAATATACATTTGTAAGTCAAAGCGCAGATCTTGAAGCTACGTGTTTCTCTTTTGCCAGCCTCCTTTCATCGTGTTTAGCATTATCGCCGTCGCAATCTGATCACATCGCTTTCCCTTTGTTTTACCATTCTTCGAAACAGATCTCTTTCTCTCCGCATAATTCTCATCGTTTTACTAACCCGTAAGTCCCTGTCTGATCGACAAGACCATTCAGGGCGCCGCGGATTCGTTTTTCCAGCATAGCCCTCGCGCGGATCCGCGGCTAAAACTGTGTACGCCGGAATCTCGGTCGGTATTTCCAGCTGCCGACGTTTTCTGTCGTTACACACCTAGTCGAGTCTAATGATGACTCTCCTCTTCATAGGTTGGTTAATAACTGGTGCTATTTCCTCAACCATAGGCCTCTTTAGTTTTTCTTTGGTTGCTCCATTAGCTTCAATGCACAAATCCATAGCCTTTTGAACATTTCCATTGATAACTTGGGGTTCCATTCCCATGCTATCATAGGAAGGATAATGCATACCACTAAAATGCTTAGTTGTAATAGACAATGATTCCCCAACATCCTGTAGTGGGTTTTGAGCTTCCATGGTTGGAGAAACATGTTTTAACCAAGGATTAGAAAGTTGGAAGGGATCTTGTATTACCCATTTTTCATCCTTTTCACCACTATGAACTCTATGAACCTTCTTATAGCTACCTTAAAAAATTCAAAGTGCATGTGGCATATTGTTTGAAGGTTGTCCCAAACTTTTAGGATCTTCCATCATAGCCTAGAAACCAAATGAGTAGCTAGTTGAATTGAGAACCCTCAGTGAAGACCTTTTTTGAGGGTCCATGCCTACTCAATGCAAAACATTTTCTTGTATGATAAAAAATTTGGAAACACCTAGGACCAAAAAAAATGGATACATCTCATTTGCCTCTACAACTTGATAGTTGTTTAGAGTCAATTTGAAGTGGTTGGGATGAGCATTTAGCTATTATGTCACTTCCTCTTGGTGGCCCACCTCTTTCCCTAGTTTTATGGAAATCTTCATCCCCTCACAAAAGGATGCCAAAAAGTTCACCAAAGATAGATTCATTTATGGTTAATATGGCATGCACGTCATGAACCTAGGTGAAAAATTTCTTGACTCCTTTGTTAAAGGAGTTGATGATGTTTATCATCTTAGGGATAAGGAAGGTTGGGCTAGGAGCCATGAATAGATTAAGAAAACTTACACTAGTGATCCTCAATTGGATGTCTCAAGGTATCTGTATAGCCAACCAATGCTACACTGCATCAACCTCATCAAACTTGAGATTGAGTGTCTCCTTAGCACATCTTGAAATAATCATAGCTATGGTGGATGATGGTGCAACCCCTACAACAAAACAAAGATAAAACATTATCTTTGGCATAGGTGCATTATACAAAACCAATAAAATATGAAACAAGTATAATAAATTAAAATAAAAATTATATCCAAAACATAAAACCAATAAAACAATTAAAACCTAGATAACCCAGCAATTGTATAACTAGCAAAATTTTGACATTACATAAAAAAATACTAAAAAAAATAAAAATTCTTACTTTTCTTGATGCATGAGGGTAGCATGTGGATCCTAAGGGATGTACGTGTCTAGGCATCCAAACTGGGGATATAACTATGAGCTATCCCATTGGCTAGGCACTAGTAGTAGACCTAGGAATAGTGGAAGGTGTACTTGGGAAAGTCACCCATAAGCTACTCCATCATTATGATCCTTACAATGGGGATTTTGGCAAAGAACTGCAAGGCTATTTAAGACAAGGGTAAGAGCTGGTCACTCTTAATCAATCCTTGGTCATCCACTTTGTACCTACAATCATGCTAACATAAACAAAATTATTAAACCAAGCAGCGTAATGAAATCAACAAGTAAAAAGAACTCTTAAACTCACACTTACCCTTCCACATGGTAGATGGTACCGAGAGGGTTCTGAAATAATATGTTGATGTGATGACAAACCAATAACATGTTGTTGGCATTATACTAGATGAATTTAGGCATATCCTAGATTTTGGACAACTTACACATTCCTCTAGTGTATATGCTATTAAACTATTCATCCTCAAAACAAGTCTTAGGATCCTCAACTATGAATTTGATAATCAAGTTAGAAGAATGAGGTAGTAAGGTTTTCATAATGACGACCATTTTGTGAGATGCTAAATGTGATCACACGATCACACTGAAATTCTATAGTAGGAAGGCCATGAAGTTTTTTGCCCCGAACCTAAACTAAAGGGAGCCTTGATCCAACATCATATCAAAAAGTATGGTGTTAGGCTTTGGTATGTGAATGCAACATAGGAGCCCAAAAAGCTTAATCACAAGTAGGATGGGCTTCAAGAAGGCCATGCACAACCCAACCAGAACCATCAAAACCTTATATGATCATAATGGAAATTTTAACAACTATTAAGAAAATAATCATGAGCATAATATCAACATTTTCATAACAAACCAAAAAAACAAAATTCATAGTTTTCAACCCTTAGAACCAAAGAAAATTTAATCAAAAATTAAACAAAAAGGCCAAGCCACCCATTGACATCGATGGAAATCTCATGGTAAAAATATACATAAAAATTGTAGATTTTTTGTTTAAAAAAATTGAAACCATTAGAATTAACCTATATCAAAATCTAATCTATAATAATAGTTACAAAATCCCAACTTGAGTTTAACAAAATTATGACTAGAAGTCCTAGTTTACAATAAAATTAGTTGTATTAAAAACTCTAGGGGGACTAGTGAAAAATTTTGAAATATTATAATAACTTTTGAAAACCAAAATACAACATGTACATGACCTTAGGGGTTTTGGTATTATCACAAAAAGTACAAAAATATACCAATGCTGCACATATAGCCTAGGGGGTTTGCAATTCTAATAATTAAAACTACAATTATATAGGGTAGTCAACACCAACTCAAAAATGACAAATTTGTACAAAATGTGTTTTTTTCTATGTCTAGGAATGATACACAAATGAATTTTTTCAAACATTTAGCATCAACTTTGCAATTCTAGGCTCATAAAAATTTCATACAACAATCGAAAATCATTGTAAAAATTGTACAAAAAAAAAAAACAAACTGCATAAGAAAAACTACAGTGAGGGCCTAAGATAAAATATGAAATTTTTAAAAAAATCTCTAGAATTGATGCAAACCCTCTCAAATGGTCTTAGGAATCCCTAGGAAGCTAGGAAATTAGTAGAAAAAATTCTTTAAAATGTCAATGTTGTTAGTTTCAAGGGGGTGAAAACAATAAAATCCAAAATTTCACTATGCAATGTCCTACAGAAAATTCATTAAAAATTAACCATAGGCTAGAGTTTAGAAACCCCTCAACTAGGTCAACTAGCAAAGACTATGTAACAATCGTATGACCATAGAAACCAAAAATTCCATGTCGTTGTCTTATAAAAATAATACAAAATTGGTGTTTCTTTTTCATAGAAAATGGAAAAAATGCATAAAATAGGACATGAGAAAAGTTTATAACTGAACATGATCAAGACTTAGGACAAAGATAACATAGTGGAAACTTAACCATAGCCAAAATATAATGTTTGAATAATCCAAAGCCAAAATCCATGCAACATACAGGACAAGCCAAGTAAAAATGCTTAGGTTTCAAGCAATAATTCACAAAAAATTGCTAGGAATGATGTACCTAGTTGTGACTATGGAGGACCCTTCTTATAGTAGAGGTTATGGTTGATTTGAAGGCTCTTTGGCAGTAACCTTTGCCTCCTCCAAAGATGAATTTTTTCTTGTATCTATCCTTCTATTAGACATCTTTGATCAATAAAGCAACAACTCTTCAAAATCCTTCAATATCCTTCCAACTATGTTGCTCCTTGATGAAGAGTTATCAAGCAATGCATGGGATTAGTGGGATTGAAGCTAGGATTAATGTAGAAGCTCTGATGTTATGTTCTACATGTTGGGGATTGGTTAGGAAAATTGATGATGGTAAAATTGTAATGTGAAAATTTCTCATAAACTTATGCATTGATGATCAAAACCCCATTTTTGAAATGCCCACACAACTCACACATAACTCAATGTTCACAATTAGAAGGTGGAAACTATGCTGGGTTAGTTGAAAAATTAATTTATTTTAATATTTTAAATGTGAACGCATCCCACCAAGCACCTCCCATATGAACTAGTAAAAATCCTAATACATTGCATTTTGATTAAGTCCCTAAAAAACCTTTAAATGGATTTCAAACCTTAATTACTACGAAACCCCACCTCTTACCCACCCATCCACAAAAAATTAAAGCTAAAAACATTTATACCAAAATTTAAAATTGAAGATTAACACATTGGAAGGTACTAAACATCAAAGGAAGCTAAAACCCATAGCAAAATTAGCTATTTTGGGTAACTACATTGACCATGATCAAAATACATTGCCAAGCATAGTCCTAAGATGGATGGAAGTTCCAAACCTCAACCAAGCTTTCAATCGACTCCAGAATGATCACTCCATGCCCTAAACCCTACCTGGAGCCTTCAACAGCTCAAGAACCTTCTAAAACCTATCAAAAATTGCTGAAAATGATAAACTTTGGTTGAACCACCATGGGGGACATCTTAACTATGCTGGCTAGCATAGTCCCAGCATGGTTGGTAGGGGTATGGCCATTAAAAGTATTAAATAACCTTCAAAGTGACATTTCTTGATATTTACATTCTCTTAGAGCTTGTGGTAACCCAAAAAATGCCAAAAAACTAAGAAAAAATTTGTCAACACGTACTTCAACCTTGAAACCACACTTAGAAGGCCTGCATAGTCCTAGCATGGCTCATTCATGAAAACTTAAAAATAGGTCACATATAAGTGAAATCAACATCTGGGTACATCATCCTAATCCCAGAACCCTAACAAAGTAATTATAGATCACCAAACACTAGAAGTAGAGTTAGAAATGCTAAAAATACATCATACCCTTCCCATCCATGCTAGGACTCATTTGGCTAGCATAGTCTAGGGGTAATAGTTGTATTGAAACTCAAACAACCTCTAAAATCAACAATCTCAAGTCTAAACTCTATCCATGAATACTATTAAGTCTAAGAAGTTGAAAACTTGGTCAATTTCCCAACAAAACTAATAAAAAATAAAGACTCAAGTGTGAGTACATTGGGGAAGGTTAGATCCATTCTGGCTAGCATGGCTCCAACATAGTTGAGGTTCCATAATATTTTCACTAGCACTACCACACTCCAAATGGCCTAAATCTTGATTGGGGAAGCCTAGAACCTTGAAAGCTTGAGGCCAATTGTAATTTGGCCTTGTTTTGATCATAAAAACATAAGTTGTTTTCATCCATGATGGGGATACCTCCAACTATGTTGGACATCGTAGTCCAAGAGGGGATGATTCCAAATATCACTTCTAGAAGCTTATTTTAACCTTCAAATGACCAATGCATAATCCTAATGCCCCTACACTACCTGAGGAAGCCAACAAAACACAAGTATTAACCTTGGGATGCTACAAATCCATTTTCTCATGGAATCAGACTAGGACCATGCTAGCCAATGTAGTCCCAACATAGTTGGCACTCCTAGGTAGCATTTGTCACTTCTAGAGGATCAAAAGAATAACAAAATTGATCAATCTTCACTCCTAATCTATTGCACTAGAAATTTGGATCATCAAAACCCTCAAACTAGCCATAATAGACCCTAAAATCCAAATTTTGATAGGAACCATAGAGGGCCATGCCAAAGCCATGCTGGCAAGTGTGGTCTCAATGTGGCTCCATTGTATTTGCCAAAAGTGGCCTTATTTTAAAATTCAAATAGCCTCAGAATGATCCTCTCAAATGCCCAAACTTCCCCACCAACCTTGCAACCTCACACCATGGCTCACTAGGGCCTAAAACTATGAAAATATAACCTTTATTAACAAAACTTGATCATGTTTTACCCCATGTTTCCTACCTTAACTGGTTTAGCCTTGTTTCATTATGATATGACTTAGTTTTACCTTGGTATGCATTATCAACCTTCATCATGCTATCATTTGATGTCATTTGGATTCATTTTTGTCATTTCAACATCATTTCGTCTTATTTCATCAAATGTTCCAATCATTTAACATCCTTTTACCTTAGGGAACTTGGTTTTACATCAATTTACACCATTGGACATCACTATAACCTTTTTTGACCATCTGGAACATCATTGGGTGGGATTCAACCATCATTTGGGCTCCATTTGATCCCATTTGATCCTCATTTGGCTACCATTTGGTTTTGTCCCATGGTAGTTGATCTTTGGTTTACCCCATCTACCTTATCCTATCCCCTATAACCTTTGTTGACCATGTTTTAGCCTTGTTTGACATTATTTGATGGTGCTTGACCATCATTAAACCATCCTTTGGCCTTTGTTTGCCCTCATTTCATGCTATTTGGCCTTTGGTACATATTACCTATCTTAACTTCCCTTTTATAGCCTCCATTGATCATTCTTTAACCTTAATTGACATCATTAGATGGAGTTTGATCATCATTTGACCTTCATTTGACTCCACTTCACCATTGTTTGGCCTTCATTTGACACTATTTTTCCTTTATTCTACCTTATTTATTTTAATCTACCTCTTGTAGCCTTTTTTGACCTTGTTTGAACCTTTTGTGATCATTGATGAAACCTATTTTGGCCTATCCATGCATAATTTCTAAAGTATTTTATGTTATTTTGGCATTGTTTCCTCATCTTATCATAGAGGTGTCACTTAATGTGCTTATGGTTGATATGCAAAATTGGGGTATGAATACCTAGAGGTAAATTAGTTTACCTTTAAGCCTAAACGGACCTCATGGTGATGTTGAGTGATTCATTGACCTTAATCATTTATATCTTGAGCTTGAAAGCCTAGTCAACCACATAGCCTTGATAGAGAAGCCTCTTGAATGGCCAGAAAACCTAGTTAAAAACCATTGACCTTGAGCTTGGTGACATTACTGAGGACTGTCTAGTTAAAGTTCCTATCATAACATAGTGGTGAGGAGAAAACACTAAAACTAAGTTCCTCACTAGAATCTCAACAAGCTCAAAACATCACCAAGGTCCTTTAAACCAACATTAAGGTCTTTGCCTAGTCATATGAAGATATGCTAGGTCTTGACCCATGCTTAATGTAACATAAGATCATACTTGACCCTAGTATCAAACATATTAAGCAAAAGGTTCATACGATTAGACTAGATTTAGCTCTTATAGTTGGTGATAAAATCACAAAACTATATCAAGATGGTTTCATTCAAGTTTTGGTTACGTAGAATGGGTGTCCAACATAGTGGTAGTTCTTAATAAAAATAGGAGTATACATATCTGTATTGATTTTCGAGAATTGAATAAGGAAACTATCAAAGATTACTTCCTGTTACCTAGTATTGACCAAGTTATTGATGCTATAGCTATACATGCCTTCTTATACTTCATGGATAAGTTCTGGGGATACAACCAAGTTATGATTAACCCAGAGCATCAACTCTATATAACTTTCATAACCCCTTGGGGAACCTTTTGTTACACCATGATGTCCTTTGGTCTAAAGAATTCATGCATGACTTACCAATGAGCAATGATGTATATCTTTAGTGATTACATGCTAGGATTACTTAATAGCTATGTGGATGATATAGTTGTTAAGTCCAAAATGGCCAATGACCATGTGCACAACCTTAACCTTGTGTTGAAATGATGTCTTAAATATGAGCTTAGGCTTAATCTTAAGAAATGTGTCTTTGATGTCAAAACCAATAAGATGCTTGGATTTGTAGTATCCAAAGTAGGAAAAAGGGTCGATCCTAATAATGTTAAGGCTATATCCAACTTGGTAGCACCAACTAATCTTAAGGAGCTTTGGGGATTGAAAGGTCTATTATAATTTATCTATAGGTTCATTGACAAGTTTACAAATAAATTACAACCTATGAAACACTTGCTTAAGAAACGAGTTCACTATGAGTGGATGGCTTAATATCAAGAAGCCTTCAAAAATCTTAAGCAAGAGTTGGAATAACTACCCATGGTCTATCCATTGCAAAAGGATAAACCTTTTTACATATACCTTGCTATCTTTGACATGCTCATTACTTCTCTACTTTGCCAAAAATGACATGATTCAGTAGAGCTTCCTATATACTACCTAAGCTATGAATTAATTACCTATGAGACTAATACATTAAAGTAGTGAAGTACTGTCTAGCCCTAGTCTTCTCATTGAAGAAGTGGAGACACTACCACTTTAGGAGCAAAGTCAACATCATTTGTAAGGACAATGTGCTTAGAGCCATAATGAACAATCTCTATGAGAGTACTCATATATGCCATTGAAAATTCATAACAATCAAGTTTGACCTTCATTACATATCTCAAGCCTCAAGTAAAGGTCAAGCTAGAGCTACAAAACTTACCATCTCCTAGATAGAAGACCATGTAGCCATTGATCTTGAATCCCTTGATGAACATGTCAACATTTTTAGTGAAGTACTTGAAGACTATGAGACAATTATGAATTTTTATGGAGCTTCAACCATCCATGGGGCTAGTACTTCTACCATCATAAGATCATCTTTTGTTAAATACCAATCCTTCATCTATCATTTTTAATTTCTATGAACCAACAATGTGGTGGAGTATGAAGGATTGATAAGGGAATGATGGTAGCTTGTGATCAAGGCATCAAATTCCTAATGATAAAAGGTGATTCAAAACTTGTGATTAAACAAGTAATAGAGGTTTACACATGTAAAGCCAAACATTGCAACCTTATTATGAGCTAGGTAAGAAACTAATACAACAATTTACAGATGTTGGTATTCAACATATATCTTGAACTGAGAACACATTAGTTGATTTCATTGCAATCTTAGCCCTAAGTGTGATACCTAATGTGTTTATCAAGTTACCCTCCTTAACCATGAACTATGCTATTCCCATCATGTAGAACACTAAAGGTGCCTCTATAGCCCTTGTTAGCACTACCCCTCAAAAGGAGTGGTACATTGATATCAAGTTTTACCTAATGCATGGTGAATCTTCACAAGGCTTGACTATTTCTCAAAAGGATTTTATACATAAAAGATAAAAATATAACATATTATGTCAACAGTCATATGATGATGTATTGTTAGTGTGCTTGGACAAAATCAAAGCCTACATAGTCCTTAAGCAAGTTCATGAGGGTGTATGTAGGGGACATATAGGATCTAGATCCATGA
This sequence comes from Gnetum montanum, assembly GCA_015680685.1. Classification (NCBI taxonomy): domain Eukaryota; kingdom Viridiplantae; phylum Streptophyta; class Gnetopsida; order Gnetales; family Gnetaceae; genus Gnetum; species Gnetum montanum. The sequence goes on along the minus strand of MNCI01010839.1, from coordinate 151,553 downwards.
TCACAAAAATTAGATGAGTAGGCTATTACTAGCCCTATATGAAAAGAAACTACTTGTAGTAGGTTAAAACTTGTGATAACTACCAATGATATAGAAACTTGATAGATGTGCCACCAACTCAGTTACATACTACTCAGATAACATGGTCATTTCAATGGTGGGAACTTGACATTATTGGACCTATAACATCTAAGTCTTTCATAGGGAATAACTTCATCATCATTGCAACCAAATACTTTACAAAGTTGGCTAAAGCTATTTTCGTAAGGAAAAAAATGTCTCAACAGGTTTGTAGATTCATATAGGACAACATAGTAGCTGATTTTGGCATATGTGTGATCATAGTCATAGATAATGGACACAATTTAGTAGCTAAGAAACTCAAACCTTTTTGTCAAGAAATAGGTATCAAGAATTATCTCAAGCCAAAGAACAAGCTAAAGTTAGTAATAAGGCGATCATAAGCTTGCTTAAAAAGATGCTATATTTTAGCACATGCAAGTGTCATGAGTAGCTTGTCCACACATTTGGCCTTATCAAACTACCTATCGAACCACAACTGGTGTAATCTCATACAACCTAGTTTATGGATCTAAAGTTATTTTTCCTTTTAAATTGTAGGTTCCATTGCTTAAAGTGGCCCTATCATACTTCATCAACAATGAACAGAACAAGAACTATGTACCATCAACCTGGATTTGATGGAAGAGCAATGAATACAAACACTTGCTTACATAAAATGGTATCAATAAAGGTAGAGACAACAACATCACCATGGCTTGAACAAACAAAAAAATAAGTAGGAGGAACTAGTGCTCAAGGTTTTTCATGATCATGCAGACAATTTCACATCCATCTGGGAAGGGCATTTCTTGATCATCAAGACCTATGACAATGGAGCCATCAAAGTTGTAGACATGGATGGGAATAAATTGGTCAATTCAATCAACCATTCCTATTTTAAGCCTTATTACATTTAACATAAACTTCTTTACAACAATGAACCAATAGTTGACATCAATGATCCTTACACCAAATAACAAGTGAGCCTACACATGCTCTCTCTATCTCTATCTCTCTATTTTGCATAATGAATTAACTATAAGCTTTTTAAATTTCATGTGCATTACACAAATCTTTCTATGTTGTAACGATGATGACCTATTCTACTAGTTATCTTGTGTGGCCCCATGCATTATATTGTAATAACATGTTTTTTATCTTATTTTCTAGTCCTCTTGAAGTTGTTCTTGTAGTATGAAGTCCTGAAGTCATCATGGAGGTGCAACTCATCGTAGAAAGAAGTTAGAACATGACCTTTATGTGTAGGATTTGATAAGCTTATCCTATTGTAGCAAGAGTGCTTTTTTACATCATTTTCATTACCATTCCTCAATTCTAACCTCATAGACTAATTGTAACCTTCCTTGCCTTGAATAATAATGATGACTAATTTTTAACACTCATGTAATGTATCCATGTGATGTTTCCTTCATCATGCTCCACCATCAAGTCCATTGGATGTAATACACCTCATTCAATGAGAAAACAAAATCAAACCTGGCCTTGGTAATGAAACCAAATGAGTATTTCATCTCTCACCCTACCCCCCCCCCCCCCCCCCCCNCCCCCCCCCCGCCTTCAAATGGGAAAGCAAATTTCCAAGAAGCCAAAAGGCCAATGAAGATCAAAAGAAAATCCAGTGGCATTAAATAAGCAAAGGGAGAAGCCTAACGGCCAAAGAAACCTTGGAGCAAGGTGTTAATTACTCAAAAATGTTATCAATTGATTAACACTTTAAATCATGAAGCATAGAGATTACATCAATTAACTAGAATGTCACCACCATAACCATAATCATGATGTCAAAATTTGGAACTCATTAGTAGCCTTGTGACCATTTCTTCATGATAAAATGTAGTCTATAACCTCTATCACATCACCATAACCTTATCTCATCATCACAAGCACTCAATAACATGGTTTGATACTACAAAATCAAGCATAGAGAGGAAACATTGGTGATGGACCTACAATGGTGTTTTATATTCTTTGTTGATGTCTGTTAGGTCATTCTTCCAAACATCAACAAATAGGGGCTAATGAAACACCACTAAGAAAATGCATGTTTCATCCTTTTTGGCATTGTAACTTTGACCCATACACTTGAGGCTGGATTTTCATTGTAAAAATATGAGGTTTGTAGGCCACAAGCTGAAATCTCACATACTTAAACTTTTGGGACTGAAAAAAATGTCTCATATGTTATCATCGCCTTACTTCCTAAGTGGAAAAAGTTATATGATATCTATATTTTAGCTTGGGAAGGCTAAAAATGCCTTGAAAATTGTCAAATTTGGCATTTTCATGGGTTTTCATTGGGCATAACCATAACTATGCTAGAACCACCTGTAACCAGTGTTGGTGGCATTGGGTTTTTAGTTTCCTAGCAAAAACCAACATAGTTACCATAAAACCTAGTATGGATGTCATAAGGCTAACATTAGGGTTGATTGGTTTTTATTTTGTTCATGAAGCTAGCATTGAAGTGGTTGGGATTTTTATTCTTCTAGTAAGGTTAGCATTTCTCCACCAATTTTAGTGTGGATTCCAAGATTCTAGTGTAGTTCCCATGAAGCAAGTGTAGTTGGAAAAGTCTATTTACTATTTTTGGTATCAAGAGGTGTTTTGGTGGCCTGGGTCCATTAAAAATTTCCAGAAATGAAAAAATACATTAGAAATTATAGCCTACCACATCTGCAAATCAAATCAATCTATCAGTAATCATGGAAAAATTTTGCATCACCAAATTAACAACCATGAGTCCTATAAGAATAAATTTCAAACACTTTGTATAGGTTCCACACTTCTTCAACTAGACAACCTTTACAACCATAACCACTTGAGACTGTTGGCATTTTGTAAGACTTTTGGAGAAATTTTAAACTACTTGGGCATTGGAGACTCTCAATGTGGTTTCATATCATCAAATAGTCAAACACCCCTTACCTTATTTTTGTGATCAACACTACACATACCTTACCCCCCTTGTCACCAACATTATAGATCTAGGCTGAAAAAACACAAGGAGTTCTAGTGATTAAATTTGGGAAGTACTTGGATCATGAACCTAACTATAGATCACAACCTACTGGCTTCAACAAGCTTCAAGCTTCATCCAAGCAACTCCTTATGCATTCAGGCACAAAATTTGTACACATCAGAACTTTGCTTTTGTGGTAATTTTATTATTTTCAATAAAGTTTACAGTTTATTTTTATTGCAAGTTTATTTCAAAATTGATTTTTGTGCTTTATTTTCATTGGATCCACATTTTTATTTAAATTTTTTATCTTATTAACAATTCCTAAGTCCTTGGATGATCAACAAGACTATCTAGGGCACCTTGGATCATATTTCTCGAAGGCCTTCGGGATTTAGGATCAAAACTGTTCTGCATGGAATTTGGTTTTTCAAGTAATCAAATTTTTCAAGTGCTACAAAAATGAAAACACAAATTACATGATTATTTATATCATATTATAATTTAGCACTTATTCAAAATAAAAATTTAATAGTAATTCAAATACAAAAAGCATAAAAGAGAGATTACCTTTAAGTAACTAAAGAAATACATGACTTATCATTATTTGAATAATATATTTAAAGGCTAACCAAATATGCAAGCGAAAAAAACTAATTTATTAATTAACAAATAATAAATTAATAACCTATAGGTTAAGTATTCAAACATAAATAAAGCTAACATACTAAAGGTTTGCATAAATATTCAATGTAACTAAGGATTTACATCCTATGAAAATGAAAGTAAGAAAAATAAAACATTCTATTATTAATCCAAATTATAGTTTTATTAAATCTCTTTTTTGTTTTCATGAAATTAATTTTTATTTTCCTATACTTCATCCATTATTCTTCTTTCTATTACACCACTCTAATTTTCTAATATATATTTTTTTGCATTTTGTGATTCACATTTTTCTTTATTTTTCTTATCAGCATTTGTTTTTTTAACCTTATCTCTCTCCTATTTTTTAGAGACTATGAAAATAATTTTTTCTCTTGTTTTGCAAATTTTTTTTGTATGACTCTTTATAACTTTGATGAGTCACATTCAGTTGGCTACATTAATGAGGCCTTGTCGACTGGGCCTGGTTGATGAGGCCTAGTCGACACATCTTACCATGTGTTGATGAGGCCTATTGATGCAATGCTGTTTTTTGGCTATAAATATGCACATTTAGCTACATTTATAACAATTAGAGATTTTAGTTGCAAAAAATCTCTTACAATTTTTCCATTTGAAAGTTAGAATTTTTCCTTGAGTGCCCATAGTAGGAGTCATTGAGTGTATAGATATTTATTTGAACATTGTTGTACTTGAGCATGATAGTGTGTGTGTCGTAATAAACATGAGACTTTTGATAAACCTTGCAGAAATTTGGATAGATTAGCTATTTTATTTATGCATTCAATGTTTTTAGTTATTTATTAAATTTTTTCCATTAGTTATTAAATATTTTCCATTAGTTATTAAATATTTTCCAGTCATTACATTAATGAAGCAATTAAGCTAGATAGATTACACACATAAGTACAACCACTTCAAGCATAACACATATTTATTTGGTAATCCCAGTAGCATTATTGCTTGGTACTCTCAATAGCGTAGTGCTTGGTCACCTAGTAGTGGATACATGGGTTCAAGACATGTATGGAAAGTGGATTAGATGCTTATGTTAGGAATAGTTAAATGCTAGTTGATGAGTTAATTTAGTTTAGTTAATTAAATTCCTTTTATCCACATTTCGTCACTAAACTATAAAACATAAAATGATAAAAATTAGAGCCTTAGTTACAATTAACCATACCAATGAATGTCACAAATTTAATTGGGAGGACAACGATTGACCTTAAGGCTAGATTCACTTTCTAAAGGACTAGTGCACTGAAAATGATAAAGTCCATGGAATTTGACTTGATTGTGTGTGAGCACTTTGTGATTCTTATAATTGGATGTAGGGGTACCTCATTGCTCATCATTGGTGCCATTGTCAAGGACTTTATTTGTGGAACATGTGTTATTTAGGTTTAGGTAAATACCATTAATATCATTATATGAACCTCAAGGTTAATATCATTTCCACTATACATAAAATTATAAAAGCACACTGATAATTTTATTTTGTTTTGAAAAATGTCTTCTTCTTCTTGCAAGCACTAGTCCCACAAGAGTGCAAGGTGGTATACACTCATCTAGATGAGTTTGTGTTAAACTTCACCTCCATCCTACATTAGGATGAACAACTACGATGGCATGATATGAAGGGCAATGTCATCTTGCCCCTCGATTGATCTATGCCTAGGATGCTATTTGAAATCCTTAAGAAGTTGGGCATAGTAGATCTTTAGGAAGAATACATTGTAGATGGATATGATACTTGAAACTATTGTTTGAATAAAACACAATGCAAATGAGATCAACATTAGGAGAGAGTGCATGAAGCTACAAAGGGAAAACATTACATTAATCCTTTGTTTCTACTAAATCAAGATGACAATGAGGATCCTCCCTTGAAAGATTCTCAACATGAAGATTCTCCACCCCCTATCACATATGGTGAGGGTGTGAACCTAAACCTTTGATTTGTTGTGCATAAACTAGGTTTAGAAAAAAGTGGTAGCTAAGGTAGGGACTTGGGTAAGCATAACAATAGCAAGGGATCTAAGGATGATGATTATAATAAGCATAAGAGTGGTGGCAAACACTATAGTGGTAGTGGTGGTCCACCTTCCTCTTCATCCTCTTCATTTTATTCTGAACATTCCTCTTCATCTGATAATTCTCGTGGAATTCATCATCAAGACAACTGTGATGAAGGTGATAGGCAAGATAACAATAACCACAAAGGCCACCAAAACCAAAGGTGTGGCTAAAAGAATCATCAACATCATCAATGTAGTGATGATGAACGTCTATTAGTGACTTAAAGTATGATCAACATTGTGGAGGCAGTGAAAACCCAACCAAGAATATGAAGGAGAGTCAGATCAAGTTCCTAGACATGAATAATATCCCAAGATTTGATGGGGGATACAAATTTGATCCACAAATACATCTATATGATTTTCATGATGCCTATACCTTACAAAACATAGAAAATGAATGGAAAAAATTTAAGCTTTTTTCAAGGACACTCATCAAGGAAGCTGAAAGTTGGTATTGATCTTTGGAACTAGAATCTATTCATTGCTGTAGTATCATGTCAAAGCTATTCAATGGTAAATACCAAATGTACTCTAGAGTGTCTAATTTGAGAAGGAAAATATAAGGCTGGAAACAAGGAACACATGAACCCTTGGATGCTACCATGGGTTGATACTATTCATTCTTACATTGATGCCCTAGCCATGGTTATTCTTAGAGGGAACAACTTTGCCACATCATAGATGGGCTCAAAGTAGAAACAAGAAGAATTCTTGGAGTGTATGCCCAAGGAAGATTGTTTTAATTGAGAGCTTATCAAATCCAAAGGCTAATAACATAGGTAGAAAAAGAAGAAGCTGAGCTATGAAAAAGGGAAAGTACTAAAGAGTATAATAGGGATCCTTCCATTAGAAAATGAGAGGTCCAATTTTGTGATGAGGAGGAATCACCACTTGATGAAGTGGCAAATAGAAAAACCTTACCCATTCAAAAGTTTGTTTCTAATATTTCAGCAAAGGTTGATAAGTTATGGGATTATTTGGATGAAAAATATCAAACTACTATGAAGATTACTAAAGAATCCAAATAGAAAAATAGTGATCATAATCGTAGGAGGTGAAATGAAGCTAAATGTGCCTACCAAAGGGGTAAGAGAAAATCTTTTGTAGTAGAGGAAGTTGTGGAGTCTAACTTTGATGATGAAAATGAATGTGACATTTGTCAATACAAACATCCAAAATGATGTTGCCCTATGGTGTCACTTATAAGATTCTGGAGTGTACACATTGAATCCTTGCCTAGCACATAGGAAAGCACCAAGATGATTACCTTATCCTCAAGGAAATCCAAGGTAGTTCCACCAATAGTAATAAGATTACTATCCAAGTGAAACACCTCCACAACCTTATGAACAATACCAACAATGGTATCAGTCACAATCGTGGCAAATGCCACTGCAAAGGTAGCAGTACCCTTATAGGCCTAGATCCATATGGGTACTATGTTCAGTAGCCCGTATCCCCTAGACGTTTTGCAAGTCATACATCATTCCGAAATCACTATTACCCTCCAGAGTACCATCAAACACATTCACCATCTACTCAAGGGGAAAACCTAGATCCATACCCATTTCATTTTTTACATCCCTTTGCACATACACCTCCACCTTTAATCTATTTATCTCTTGCTCCATCCATGTAGGGTAAGATTCTTGCATAGTTGCAACAATGAAATGCTACAAGGGCTATACACTCACAATCAGTTTTTCAGCCAAGTTGTCTGGAAAATCGATCTAGGAAAAGACCTTCCTTCTATCCTAGCATTCCTCTTTAGCCCTCACAATCTATTTTGGTTGATCATTTTTCACCTCCAACATCCTCATCCTTTGCATCAAACACCTTCAAGTACCCTTCAAACCAAGTGCCAGCTTAGATTCACACTGTAATGCTACCTCATGTTGTTTCTAACTAGATCAAGGTTGGCAATCTTTCCATAAATAGATCTAATCTAGAAGGTCCACACATTTATCTATAGATTGCTAGATAGGCGCCATGAAAGGCTCTTCTTGGCTCTGGTTTTGGAGTTAATCTCATCTCCCATGAAATGTACAAGGCCTAGAACCTATCACCTCTCAAGAAGAGTAACATTCATTTAGAATTAGTAGATCAGTTGATTACTATCCCTCTAGGATTATAGAGGACATTGTGACTATAGTTTGTGGGTGGTCCTATCCTATTGATTTTTTGGTGATCAAGGTGGACAACTACAAAAGTAACTTCCCCATCATTATGGGAAGGGCTAGGTTAAGCATGATAGACACAAGAATGAATACAAAGGACCTATCTTTAGGAATATCCAAGGAAAATGAGCTAGGTAAGATTAAGCAGAGGCATATTCCATGCATCACGTACAATGATAACAAGTGCAATTACCTGCAAAATATTTGGTCCATCAAGAGAACATACATTAAGGCATGTAATCAGTTTGCCTAAGAGATTAATATTCAAAGGTATCTGTAAGTAGCAACCACAAAATAGGAGGGCACCCAGTTGCTGATAGTTGACTTAGACAGCAGCACATTATGTATGGAGCCAATTGAGAGCCTAACATGTGCATATGTTAAAGGCATGGAAAAAATTAAACAAGTTCATCTCCAACTCTCTAATGAAGATGATGATATCTATTGGGGAGAGTTGGAAATCCATAATCACTTTAAGTAGGAGCCCTTAGATCTAAAAAATTTACTAGTTGGTATGGAGGATGCTCTTTTAAAGAATGGTAAACTAGTCATAATTAATGTCAATATTACTCCTGAACAAAAAGAAAAGTTGTTGAAGGTGGTGAATAAATGGTTGATAGCCTTTGATTGATCATATCTAGAGCTAATAGGAATTGATCTAAGGATATGCCAACATCGCATCCACACCAACCTAGCCATGAAGCCTAGAAGGAAATCGTAGAGGTGGCTAAACCCCAAATTGAAGCAAATTATCAAAGAGAAAATTGAGCAAATCCTCAAGGCAGGGTTCATCTATCCCATCATGGATAGTGAGTGGGTTAGCCTACTCATAATTATAGCAAAGAAGGATGGAAAATGGTGGGTTTGCTCAAATTTAGGCTATTGAATATGACAACATTTAAAGATCATTTTCCTTTTCCATTTGTAGATCAAGTGTTAGGAACCATATTTGGCATTGTTATTATAGCTTCTTGGATGGTTATAGTGGCAATAACCAAATCCAAATTACACTAGAAGATTAGGACAAGACAACATTCATGAGTCCTTGGGGAACTTTTACATACTGTAAGAGGTTGTTTGGTCTATGTAATGCTTCTACAACATTTCAACACTTGGTTTGTAGTATCTTCCAATAGCAGTTTGGTAGTGGTGTTGAAGTCTTCATGGATGACTTCTTCACCTATGAAGCTACCTTTGAGTAAGCCTTGGACTAACTTGAGCAAGTATTGAAGAGATGTGTGAAGACAAAACTATGGCTCAACTAGTAAAAGAGCCATCTCATGACCCAAGAAGGCATTATGCTAGGGCATTGAATTTTGCAAAAAGGGATTGAGGTAGACCTAGAAAAAATAAGGGTCATCCAAGGAATAACACATGAACCAGACACCATTAAGGATGTTTAGTCATTCCTTAGACACACTAGCTATTACTGGTGATTTCTAGAGAATTTCTCTAAGATTGCAAAGCTGTTGGTAGAGCTTACAAAGAAACATGCACCTTTCATTTGGACTAAGCAATGTGAACATGCATTCCAACAATTAAAAGAGAAATTCATAGAAAAACCAATCCTATGAGCACTAGATTGGTCTAGATCCTTCCACATCATGATGGATGCATCTAACTACACTTTGGAAGCAATGCTCATGAATATGGATGATAAGAAACATGCATACTATATCCACTATGTGAGTCGAAGCATTGTAAAAGCACAATTAAATTACACCACCATGGAGAAGGAGCTAATGATAGTGGTGTATGATCTGGAAAAGTTTATCTACTATGTTCTTGGTTACAAAGTATTTGTGCATATAGATCATAGTGCAATATGTCTCCTTATGAACAAGCCAATGGTGAGCCCTCATGTCACATGGTGGCTCATGATCTCGCAGGAATTCGATTTTACTATGGTAGATTAAAAAGGAACCAAGAATATGATCATTGACCCCTACTCGTGCTTAAGATGGATTAATAAAGAGGAGGAGAGTTCACTCTCTAATTAGTTTCTAGATGAACTTCTCTTTACAGGAGCAATAAGTGAACAAACACCTGCAAAAGCAACATGGTATAATGACATCCTCACATATCTTCTCACTCATAAGATGCCATAGGACTTGGATTTTAGGAAGAAGCAAAAATTTCTTCATTCGGTAAAATAATTCATGGAAATCAAAAAGCATCATTTTAAGGTGTGTGCTGATGACCTAATTCATTGGTGTGCCCTTAACGAAGATCAACTGCAAATTCTTTAGGATGCTCAAGAAGGAACTTATGGAGGCCACTATGCAAGGAGATGCACAATCATAAAAATCCTGATGGTAGGATACTATTGGCCTACAATCTTTAGGGATGCTCACTAGTTTTTCAAGTCCTATGAACATTTTCAATGAGATTGGGAGATGAAAAATCACATGAAATGTCATCAATGATCGATTTAAACATAGGAATATTTCAACATATGGGGCATTGATTTCATGGGTCCCATCACATTCATGTCCAATGGAAAGGTGTATATTATAGTAGCAATTTACTACTACATAAAATGGGTAGAAGTAGTAGCTATTACTACTTTTACATCATCCATTGCTACCAAATTTATACAAAAAAATATTGTGAATAGGTTTGGGATGCTACATTCAGTAATTTCTAATAATGGAACTCACTTCACAGGTGCCACCTTTAGAAAATTGATGCAATGCTTGGGGGTAGAACATAAATTAACAACACCTTATCACCTCCAAGCCAATAGTCAAGTAGAGGTAATCAACTAGGAGATTATAAAAATACTAATGTAGAACATTAACAAATATAGGAAGGATTGGAGTATAAAGCTTAACAATGCTCTCTAGCCTTATCGTTCAACTTGGAAGCTTCCTATTGGCTATTCTTCCTATGAGTTAGTGTATGGGAAACTTCCAATACTTCTGATTCAATCCAAGATTTGTACACTCTCAACAACCTATGAACTAAATATTGACTTAAGTCTAGCACAAAAATAAAGATTAATCAACTTGAACGTGTTAGATGAAAATTGATTAGTGAGCATATCCTTGAATGAGGTGAACAAGGCATTCAACAAGGAATGCCATGACCTTAGGATTAGGCAAGTAAAACTTCAAGCAAGAGATAAGGTTCTCTACTAGAACCCCACACATGTATCCCAAAAGATAAAATTCTAAAAAATTTTGAAGGGACCTTACATAGTTGATCAAAACTTTTCCTCTAAGGCCATGTTAATCTACAAACTTGAATGCCCAAATAAAAAGCAATTCCTCAACATCTAGCAAGTAAAACCTTTCGTAGAGCCAAGATAGGACAGTGCAACTACCACCTCAAGGAACCATGTTCTATTTTTCAAATGTCCTCCTTCCAACTCAATCATGGGGGAGATGGCCATCTATGCTAACAATCCATTTGGCTTCTTGATTTTTCTACCTTTGTGTTTTTTATGTTTTCAATTTTTACAAATTCTTGATTTTTCTAATTTTACACCATCTTTGATACCTTTGAACCTTATTGAATATTTTACACTTTCTTATATATTTTACTTTTTTTTATTTTATTCAAGTGTGATATTTTATTATTTTTGCTAATAAAGAGTGCTTTATTGTCATAGGACACAGTGCTACTGTTGTTGTTTACTAATGATGGTTTGTGCTTAATGTTGTGATTATCAATGTCTAGTTTTTATTTTTGAATTATGATGTCCAATGACTTTGACATGGTTTATTTTTCATAGAATAAGCAGTGAGTCCACATCATCTACCCTTCCAATGAACTCTATGGTTTTCCTTGTTGTGAGAATTTGAGGTCCCTTTCATTAAAGAAAATTTTAATTAACTAGTGACCTTGGTAGTTCCAAAATTAGAAAAGATTCAAAGGTTTGTAAAGGGTGTGAATCCAAGGGAACTCAATACTCTTTGTACCCTTCTACTTAATTGACTGCTTGGGTGTTTTCCATGAACTTCTTACCATTCCATACCACCCACTAATAGGAAATCAAATAGCGTCATTACTTGGTATGGATCCCATAAAAAAATGATGGGAATTCAAAGGACATCCCTTTGACACAAATAAGTCCTTGCATGGTGTGGTTTTTATTTTTAATAACTAAAGAAAAATAATGAAAATTCAAAGCACACCCCTTGGACAAATAAACAGGCTACAAGCACTAGTTATGGGACTTGAACAACATGCACCTATGGCTAAGAGTCCCCTCTAACTAAGTCCCCCTCTCTTTGGCTTCTTACTTCTCTTTTCTTCTCTTTGTGAAATGGTGATTGTTTTGTGGAAGCACTTTGGTGTCTCAAGTGAGTGGATTGATCTTAGAGTGATGATGGGAACCCACTAAAAGTATTTGGCTTTGGTCTGGACTAAGGATGGATCTTCTCAAGTCATTTTCACTACAAATTCCACAAGGGACTTCTTATGACCTCAATTTGGAACTCCATTCCACCTTCTCTATCATCCATCCATGCTACCATAACTCACCTCACTACCATGTTCTATGTTATGCTCTATGTCTTAGTCTGATGTGTTGGGATTCTTGCGTAGATTCTTTCAGGTTGGCCCTTAACGTTTCATGGCCATTAATTAGTTGTGGGGCCCATGGGCTCCTTAGTTGAGGTTATGCAAGGGAAAAAAGGGCATGAGGCTACTATGGGGAGGACCCACTTGAATAGCTTTTGGCTTGATTAGTTAAGGTTCTTTACCTTTAACATTGCCACAATCTTATCTTTCTCATATTCCATTGAGTATACTGCTCAGTGCTCCTTAATCTTTTATTTCATTCATCCACTAAATCAATTTTTGTTCATTTTTCCAAATTTATGAGCTTTAGCACTATCTTCTCATGTTTTTATACTATTATTAGTGTTTTGAGCTTTCATTTGACCCTAATTTCATCAAAAAATTCCTTGTATTTTGAAAGTCTGACCAAAGCCAACAGTAGTCAACAATGGTCAATAGCTGCATTGACAAGGCCCTGTCGATGAGGCCTCATTAACGAAGTGTGTACATGCTATAGATACCACTGAATACTTAGGAATTTTTTGTCATTTTCTCATAACACACGAGGAGTTTCTATAATTTTTCAAAGCCCAAAACCTTCCAGAGTTCATAACTTCCTAACTGTTTGTCCAAATCACTCCATTTTTTGACCCTACACTTATCGAATGTAAGATATTTATTGTGGGGGCCACAAACCTTAAGGTTTTTGATGAATTTTTTTTTGAAAATTTTTCTAACTCCCAAAAAAGTTAATAATATTAATAACATAAAAACATCAATTTCTTTTCAAATATTAACCCTTCCAACAACCTTTGGGATGGCTTATTAATGATAATACATAGATACATGATAATTGGATTAATTAAATTAACCATAATCATAACTTATCCAAAGTATAACTATATTTAAGCGATAAGGTATCCTAATTGTTCTAAGGTTACACAATGATTGCTAATTCATGATCTTGTTGTGATTATAAATGACACCAAAATAGAAATGCCTAGAGGAAGGAGAACCCTCATAACCATAGGAGAAATGACCTAGACCTCAAAGGGGACAACAAGAACAAGGCCAAGAATTACCAGAAGCAACCCATGCAATGGAACCTGTTTGTGAGGAGCCTAATATGGAATCTATTTGATAGATTATAGAAGAAGAAGTGTCGATAGAACAATCCCAAAGAAAAGAAGTCCTAGACTCACACCAAGGCTTAAGGTCACTTTGACTTAAGCCTACCTAGACATCATTAGGTCACTTTTTGGCTTCTCTAGTTGATCTTTCTTGGGAGGCACTAGCTTTGACATCTTAGTGTAGGATGCATTCTAGGCTTTATGTAAAACATCATTGGTGTAACCAAGAATTCCAACTTGTTTCCATAGTATTATTATGAGTCAAGGGAATGATAAAGTGAGTTTTCCTACCTTCTTCTCTTCAAACCTTCTTTGGATTTATAGAAATAGAAGATAAGCCATGTTTTCTTGGAATTTTCTCATAAGGATGATACTTCCTCATGCTGGGAAAAATATGAAGTTACAATCTTGAAGTATATCTTCTCTTCAGTGGAAAATCCACTATATTCTTTGTCTACTATTCCATAAGTCAACACAACCTCTATGCATTAGTGTTAGACCTTGTGAAGATTTGTGTAACATTTGCTCTAACTTTTGGAAGGTTCAGTGCCTTTGTGATTGTTCCAACTAGATAGGGCATAGTGATTTCTTCAATCTCGACTATGGCATCATCTTGTTTATTTCTTCAAAATTGATAAAATTTTCCTAAGTACCATTTGCCACTTCATGATAGTTTTGCCCAAAAAAGAGAGGCTTGGAGTTGCTCTTGATCATTGGCAGGTGCAAACTCCATGAATAGTCCAAAGTTAAGCTCCACAATATTGTGGACATGATGGACTTCTCTTGAATAGTTTGGAGACATTCACTTGATAGTGTGAGATGCTATCCTTTCTATTGATCTAGTGGTGCTTTAGCTTTAGCTTGTGCAGAATGTTCCATCATGGGTGTCTACTAGTGAATGCTAAAGGACTAAGCCTCTTGCTCAACTTATGAAGTCTATTCTCTAGCTTGTTCCCTTCCTCTAGGTCTTTTACCTCATTGTTGGAAGGGTCCTTTAGCTATGAGTCTTTTAGGAGCCATATGTAATCATAAAGGATTTGTTTAATATTATTAAAGAATTTCAAATAAGTTTCTAATGGTTCATAATCCTCTCTTGGGCTCTATGATTTATTCAAAATTTATCCTTATTATTACTTTTAGCTCTTATTAGGATCACCAAGTTACAAAAATTTCAAATAGAAACCCATGACTATTGCATTTTATAATGTATTATAAACAAGTTATTTCCTTATGACCTCTTATAATGGTTATTTCAATATTTATGTATGTTGGAATGCTCATTTAAGAAAAATCTTTAAGTTTGCTAAGTTGGTTAATTAGAATGTGAATAGTTATTATAGTTCTTAGCCTTGACATATTCTTCTAGATGTTAGAAAAGTTTTTCTCAAGTAGTGCTCTCCCCCATGATGAAGTTAATCACTCTGTAATCAAGAGGGTTCAAGAACCATGCAATTCAGAGCTAGGGTAAGAAAGTTATGTAGCTTGAAAGTTTGGTTCCCAAAGGGTTAGAAAAATGACAAAAAATCCCTATGCATCAAGTGGGAAGAATGAAAAAATATCTCTAACTCATCACACATATATAAAAAATTTTATAGTGGCAAAATCATAGCTATGAAATCATAGGGATTGATACATCATAGCTACAACATCATTGTTAAAATATTTGAGAGTTTGAGCAATTTTTGATGGAAAAATTGAATGAAAAAAGTAGTGTAGAATATGTAGAGATGGTTCAAAGTGTTCTCGAGTATGGATGATGCTCAAAATATGAGAATTTTTCATTAAAAGTGTATGAAGAAGGAATGTTAGGCAAAGTAAGTCAATGAAGTATATAGGAGATAATTGGTACGAATTGTTGAGTATGATTAGATATTAGTAGGTAGAAAAGTAAACATGATTGTTTAAGTGTTTTGGAGGCATAAGATAATGTGGAATTTGACATCAGGTATAAATCACAAGAGTTGTACAAGTGGGTGCTTCCCAAAGCAGGCTCTAGCCCTTAGTGTCCTTGGATAACCACACCTACAGGTGTCTAGAGGCACTCAAAGAGTTGAATGTAATATAAACCTATTTTTCAAAACACACATGTTAGTATTGCCTTAATTAAAAAATAGCACTAGATTATAAAAACCATTAAATCATGATTAGATATAATAATGAGGTTGAATGAGAGTAGCAAGGGTTTGTAGAGAATGGGACATGAGATGTCTTACCATAGGCACAATGAATTCTATGTGTAGTATATGGTTAATGTGATCATTAGTCCTTCTGTCCAAGATTCAAGCCAAGTCCATAACACTTACTAGTTACATTACATCATATCGTCTCAAAAATAACAATTATAAGATTGCCACAATTTTAAGAAGTATTTTCACCTAGCAAAGAAGTTCAAGGAAGCAGTTTATTAATATCATAGTTTATTTTTTTAAAGGAGACTTAGCCATTAGATACAAAATTTCCTTTAGGCATATATAATATGTCTTTCTAGCCCCATAACCAATGCAAGTCTAGGAAACCTTGAAATTTCTAAGAAGTCACCTACCTTCAAGCATGGGTGTCATGTCTTTCTAGTGGAACACCCTAGAAATTTGTATTTTATGCATTTATTAGGTTATTAATATTTCAACCTTACCAAAGGACTATCTTTAGGAATGGGTAACATTTATTTATAGTGATATGATAAGGTAGCACTCATTTAAGACATACTTCCATTTTCCATTAGAACTCAAGTAAATAATACAACTTATCAACAAGATAAAACTTATAGTAATGGCCTTAGAGAATCCACACACTTGATGTCACACCCTTTTCATTTCCACTTGGTTCTTCACTTTTCTATCCAAATGTAATGATCACAAGTTTCTTTTATTTTTATTGTGGAGAGAATGTCATGATGTCCATGATAAGAACCTCTCATTATTGGAAATGGATGGATGGATGATGTGGTCTATGTATATATAAAATCAATCCTTCAATGATTTTATAACAAAGGATAAAATTCACATCATTAGGATTACATATTATTTTATTCCTTTAAATTTTATTAGAAAAATAAACAAAAATATGTACAAGAAATTTGATGAAAAATTATAGAAAAATGATAAGAATATAAAAGGTAGGAAAATAGCAAAGAATAAAAAATGATCAAAAATAGGAAAAATGCAAAAGAATGGAAAAGTTATGAAAGAATGTCAAAATTGGTAAGAAAATTAAAAAGGTAAAGAGTAGAAAAATGTCGAAAGGAAAACTTGTGCCTAAGTGTCAAATTTGACACCTCCATAACTATCATGATAAGTGGATAACATAAGATTGAATGGATGGTAAACTACTTGGTAGATAGGGTAGAGTTCTCAAAAGAGTAAGGAAAGTTATAGTATGGTTTGACTTGTTGAACATTGATAACAATAAACATTTGTGTATTTTTTTTGGTATTAGATCTATATGATACTAGATTTATATGTAGCATGGTTTTGAACTTAGCCTTTTGTAGGATAGGATTGGGATTATATTAGAGGACTTAATCATCTAGCTTGATTGACACTTGTTTTATTTTAATGTAATGTCTATATTTGGAGTACTTTTTGTAGATTTCATTACTCAATTGAGCTACTAATATATTCTCATCAAAGAGATTTAGATTCATTAAGTGTTCTCTTTAAGCTAAGCATATATTGAGTTCAATTGTACTAATAGTATGAAGGGTATTGAGTTCTGCTTGGATCAGTAACACATGTAGTTTACCATAAACTAACTCATATTGGGAATAACTTATAGGAAGTTTTCAAGTTGATATATATGCCCATAGAACATCATTAATTTTAGTTCTCTAACCCTTCCTATAATGACTAATTGTTCTAGTTAATATTCTTATGATTTCCTAGTTAGTCACTTTTGCTTGACCATTTTCTTAGAGGTGACAAGGTGTAGTTAGTTTTTAATTCACTCCAAGTTGTTATATTATATTTTTAAATTTATCTCTCATAAAATAAGTTATGTTATCAGATATAAGCATGTGTGGTACTCCAAATCTATTTACCACATGTTGTTGAAAGAATTTAGCAACTGTTTTCACTATGCAATCCTTGACTGTAACTACTTCTACCCACTTTGTATAATAATCAAAAATTACTATAATATAGGAATTTTCATTTTATATTGATGTGATAGGGCCCATGAAGTAAATACCCCAAATGTTGAAAGGCTCCAATGATTGTAACCACTATTGTGGTTCTTCATTTCTAGTTATTAGCCCTCCATCTCTTTAGCATCATTCACAAGACTCTGCAAACTAATGTGAATTCTTGAATATGGTCGATAAAAAGAAACCTAAAATAATCAATTTTAGTGCTATCCTTCATCCTATGTAGTGATCACCACATGGTCCTTCATGTGTATCTTGTAGGACTCTTTATTAACTCTCTTTTGGAACGTACCATCTTATCAGCCCATCAATGCAATCTTGTAAAGTTTTCCATTGATTTTTATATATATTCTCACTTTATAGAGGAAATTTTTCTTTTATTTCTTGTCCCATTCAATAGGAATTTTTTGTTTGGTTAGATACATTAAGTAATTAGTAAGTCATAACTTCTCTGTTAATTTTACAACCATTGTAGTTTTGGTGAATAAGTTTTCACCAAGAAATTGATTTAACACTAGTTCATCATTCTCTAAGGATTCCCATCAAAGTATTGATAAATGATCATCTACAATATTTTTATTTCCTTCCTTATCAATCATGGTAATGTCAAACTTATGTAACATAACTAGTCATCTTATCACTTTAGGACTAATTGTTGGTTTGTTAATTAAAAATCTAATGGCACTATGATCCATGTAGACATAAATGGGATACCTAAGTACATAATGTCTGAATTTTTTTAAGTGCATACACCATGGCCATAATATCCTTTTTAGTGGTGTAGTTAATTTTTGCCCTAGTGATGCTTTGATTGATGTAGTGTTTATAACAGTGTCCTTTTTGCTCATTTAGTTAAGTTAGAACCACTTCCAATGCATAGTTTGAAGCATCCATCATAATGTAGAAAGAATTTAATAAATCTAAAGCTCAAAGGATTGGTTTCTTGATTAACTTTTGTTTAAAGATCCCAAATTCTTTCTCAAATTGCTCTATGCATAGAAATGATGCATCTTTCTTAGTTAATTCTAACAGTAGTTTCATAATCTTTGAAAACTTTTCAATGAATGTTTTATAGTATCTTGTATGGTCAAGGAATAATTTGATATCTTTGATAGTTTTTGGCCTATGAGTAATGTTTTGTATGACTTTGATCTTGTCTAGATCTACCTCTATTCCTTTGTGAGATACTTTACATCATAGAACTATACCATCTTGAATCATTAAGTGGAATTTTTGCCAATTCAACTTCAAATCAATTTCTATGCATCTTTTCAATAATTTCTCTACACTATCCAAGGCTTATTAAAATCCAGCCCATATGTGTAGAAGTCATCCATAAAGGCTTCAACCCCATTACTAATTTTCTTTTGGAAAATTCTTAGTACAAGTCTCTGGAAGGTAGCGAGGACATTATACAACCCAAAGGGCATTTTCTTGTATGCAAATGTCCCTCATTGGCTAGTGAATGTGGTCTTTTCTTGATCTTTTGGTGTAATGTAGATTTGATTGCATCTAATATATTCATCTAGAAAGTTATAATACTAATGTCCTCTGATGGTGTCCAAGACTTGGTCAACAAATGGTAGAGAGAAATGGTTCTTGAACATTGCCATGTTTAACAATTTGAAATCAATGTAGACCCTTCACTTACCATCTTTCTTTGGGACAATGACTAATGGGCTAAACTATTCAGTGTATGCTATAGGATAGGTGAACATAACCTTTAATAGTTTTTCCATTTCTATCTTAATGGCTTTCTTAAGTTTTGGATTCAACCTTCTTTAAGGTTGATGGTGTGTTTTGATAGCTAGATCTATATAGACTTAATCTTGGCAAAAGCATGAATCAATTTCAGTAATTTCATCATAGAATCATGAAAATTCAATTGGCCATTTATTTACCACTTCTAGTAATTTTATTTTTTGTTCTTTATCAAGTTCAGCATTTATACTTACTATTTTTTTATTATTTAGAAAAATATATTCAAGTAAATATAGTATGGCTTTTAGTTCTAAGGGTTTTGGTTCATATGTCTCTTGTATCTCTAATCAGCCCCATTCTATATCATCCTCATAATGTGATTTTATGTGAGGAGGTTGTTTTTTAAATTGTTCTAACCTATCAATTTCTTTCACATAGGAACTTGTGATTTTATTTAATGGTTCCATGCATATTCTAGATTCTATTTTTTTTTTTTTTTTGTGATTAGCCACTGGGTGCCTTTTTGTTGAGTGGCTATTACATATAGATACTTTTGTACATACATATCCTTTATACATCCATTTCATGCTATGATGGCATTATATTTTATGGTCCAATTTTTCTACACATAATTATGCCCATTATCATTTTATGTGATATATAGAACTCTACAACTCCAAATAATACTAACTTCATCTTCCTTAGAGATTTTCAAGCACAAGTCTCTGATTTCAAGCTTAACATATATAGTGCTAAGTCATTATCTTCCCATAATTATGGTGAATTTTAATTTGTTCTTTCCCACATGGATAACTACAAAGTCAACATGATAGGACCATCCACTGATGGTATTGATAGCATCTTCCACTTGCTAAAGTGGAATAGTAATGAACTAGTCTACAAGCTCTAATTAGATGTTGCTCTTCTTTAGTGGGGGTAGGTTCTAGGCCTTGTACATGTCTTGTAAAATGAGGTTTACTCCTAATCTATAATCTAATAGAACCTTGTATGATTTATATATTTCTATTTGAAGGTAACCTAAGGGACTTCCAAGATCTATTCTCTTCTTGAGAAGTGCCTCTACTTTAATCTAGTGTGTTATTGTTTATGTAAGCATGATAGTGGTGATTTTCTTCTTTTTAGATATGGAAACCATAGTGTTCTCTGAAGGAGTATGTGTAGATGGGATAGTATTAAGTTTAGTCCCCATCCTTCAAACCCTTTCTTGACTTGTCAAAAAAAAAAGAATGTTTATTGGCTCTTGGTTCACTTATAACTACCTTATTTTGTATAGTTACTATCCTCATAGCACTCTTTTATCATAGCTATGTTGGTATCTCTTCTTGCATGATTGGTGATGGTACTAGTGATACGGAGTTAGGAGTTTGAAGTGAGTAATTAACTACTAGTTGAGACATGTAAGAGTTTGGATCCATGTATGAAGTAGTGGGTTGACCATATTCTAGTGGATAGTAGTAAGAGAAAGCATGGACTAAAGTATTTCCTAAAGATATTTGACATTGAACATACTATCCATAGGGATCATGTTGCCTATATGGATACTATTTTCTTTGCGGTGGTATTGCCCATGTTTGTAGTTGTTGTTACTACTACTACTGCTATTCTTGTAGTTGAGTATATGCCTCACTTGCATAGTGTGTTCTTTGGTAGGGTTATCTGAAGTTACCTTGCAGGTAAAATAATCTTTTGTGCATATGTTCCTTGATAAACTTTGGATTAAGTAAATATGCCCTAAACTATTTTAAGTGGACCATAATAGGTAAAAATCCCTTGTGATATTCATATTGGCATGCTTTGCATCCTTCATTGTCTTCTGAAATGGAGTCCATTATTTTCTCAATTTTAGCAACTTTTCCTTTATTTATATAGTGTTCTCACCTAGTTTCTCTTTGTTTCTTGTTATCTTTAGTTTGATTTAGGCCATTTTCAATCTTCTCTTCTACTATATTCAATGTTATAGAAAATTTCACATTGATAGAATCCCATATTTTCTCTACCTTTGTTGAAATTTCATTAATTATTTCTAAATAGGTAGAGTCTTTCATTGGATCATTCTTCTAAAGTTTTCTCTTCTTGCAATTCATATATTCTTATATTTTTTAATGGCAATATCTCTATTATATTCTTTGGCTTATTCTATTTTTCTTAACTCTCCTTCTTCTTTTTCCACTTGATCAATGAGTCTTTGAATATGATGATCTGTCATCTCAGATAACCTACCTTGGTCATATGACACAAGGGTTTCTCTTGTCTTGTTTCATAGTCCATCAACAATGTGTTGTAATTTCTTTCTTTAAGAAAATCGATGGCCTAGGAATCTATGTAATAGTGAATAGTATCTACCCATTACCAAATCAAGAGATTCATGTGTACCATGGTTTCATCCTTGAATCTATTTTCTAAAATTAGACACTAGAATAAGTTTGATATTTGTCATTAAAAAGTTCTAGCATGGTACTCCATCATCAAATTGATTTTGATTATAAGAATTGATACTAGTTATATGCTTCCTTTATGAGTGTTCTAGGAAATAACTTTAGTTTCTACCAATCATTTGTAATGTTTTGTAGGGCACATGCATCATTGAAGTCTTGGAGATGGTGTTACAAATCTACATTGTATCCATCTTTAAATTTGGAAATATTATTCATGTCTAGTTGCTTGATGTAACTATCCCTTATGCGCATGGTAGGAATATATAATGTTTCTCTGATATTAATTATGTTGCAAGTATCTACTAGGGGTTCATCATAATCTTCAAGATTGTGAGCTTGTAGTAGTGACCCTTTCTCTTCTTCTCTCATAGTCATCTTCTTTATTAGGATGTATTCTATGATGCTCATGTCTCTTAGGATCCATTCATCTTTTCCTATCATGATCCCTCATTCTTCTTTCTCTTTTGTTATAGTCTCTAAAGGAGTATGAGGAGGAAGAGGAAGAAGTTGGATAATGATGCCTTCTAGTTCTTCTTCTATGGCTTCATAATTTGTCCATTTTTTATTCAATGGAGGTTATAATCCTTGATTTTCTTCTAAAAGTAGAGTTTTCCTTGTATCCTCTATGTGTTTTTGTAAGTTCTAAATGCAATTGTATTTTGAAGGGATCTTCAATACGAATGACTAGATTTTAAGATTGAAATCCATGGGCTTGATAGAATTTCTCCATGTGGAACATAGTGTAGTCTCTTTTCTCTAGGATAACTATTAGTGGTACATTCTTTTGTTTATCAATCTCATGTCTTATTTCCATAGTAACATCCCTTCTCACCTAAGTTTTTATTGGTTGTTATAGCTTGGTCATGTGCTTTATGATGTGATATCCTTCTTGTACACAATCAAGGTTTTACCTTATGAGGGTAGTTTGTAGCATTAATCATGCAAAAAATTCTAGAAGCAAGACAATGTTGCCTTGCAAATCTCTCCACCTTAGTTTTTCATCCCATTGAAACAAAAATGTGAACTCAAGATAATATGCATCAATGTGAGCATAGGAAATCCTATTTTGCATGGGCACTCTCTAGTCTTCTTCATTGTACTCCGTATCATGACTCTTATTAAATTCATTAGTAGATGGTGATTTCTCCTTATTTTTAGAAGACATATAAAGTTTTTAATGCCTTAAGTATGTACTTTGGAAAATTTGATTTAAGTATGAAGGATTTTCTTGATGACACTTAACATAATGAACTTTGTAAAATCAACTATTTATTAGACAATGACACATCCCTAGTAATGACATTAATGATGAGAAATTGGGTATTCCAATACTTCACCATACAAGTCATGAGGGAAAATGTGTGAATTGATCGTAATCTATGAATGGCTAAGCTAAGTTTAGTAGTACTTAAGATTTAGCTCATGATCACTATCATCTCACTTTGAGGTAATGAAGTGCAAGCTATAACTCTTGGTGAGGCATATGATAGATTGATTTTCTTCACTTAAACTAAGACTAAGTATAAACATGATTAAAACAAAGTAATAAAATCTAAGCCTAAGTGTAATGAAAGTAAAAGGACTATTCTAGCCTATAGGTAATAAGTATTAGTTCCTAGTTTACCATTCATGTCTTGGGCTTGAAACACCCCAAAAGGAATTCATATTATATCCCATAGCCAAACTTCCTTGTAATTTCATAGAAAAATAAAGGTAGATACAATTGCCTTATTTTCCCAAAAATCTAGCATTATGGCCTCATGTTACTAAAATCTAAGACCTCATGCATCCTAGCTTATGAAAGATACAAAGTCCATGTATGCTAGTTTATGGAAGCTAAGAATGCTTCAAAAGATACAAAATTTGGAGTCTTACCCTTGTAGACCAAACATTAATGTTCTATTTGCTAGACAGCCTACAAAGTTAGTGTACAAAAGTTGGGTTTTAATCTTGTATGCTAGGCATGAAAATTCTATACACTATATAGTGTACAAAGGCAGCATACGAAGAGCAAAGAATTAGATAAAATTATTTGCATGCTATGTGTAGGTATTCCAAGTATGATATAAGGTGTCAAAAATCTATTAACAATTTTGATAGAATTAAGTAGCAATAAGATAGGGATCCAAGGCCTATTTAAATGAGAATCTATTTCATTGTAAGGAATTTTTGGCATTTTGCATCTATGCCAAACTTGAGAATTTTGAATAGTGCAAACACCAAGATTCCATGACAATCACCATAATTCTTTCCATAGTGTAGATCACCAAGTTAGATAAGCAAAGTTAAAGAGCATATCCATGTAGATACATTGTCGAATACATCCTATGATTGTATCAAAGTGTAAGGATGTTATTGCACCTTTTGGATTTTCCAAAACCCATAATTTGTATCTCCTAAACCTTTCCTTGTAACATTTTATTTCAAAACATTAATATCAAATTTTTAGTTCTACCTTTGTTTTATTATTTGTCATCTATCATCCTCTTCTAGTCTTCCACGCTATGTTTTAAAGTTAAGACAATCATTCACATTCTTTTTTATTGCCCAGTAATAGACCCTCTAAGTCCTCATTTAATCAACACTATTATTTGAGGCACTCATAGATTCTTCTTGAGGCTTGTGAACCTATGGGTTAAATTATTTTGATGAGAACCTTTGGCCCTCTAGCACTGAATTTTTCATTTACTATAGTTTTTGGCACTAGAAGGAGGGCCTCTGCCTAACTTCTTCATCTAAACATATTGTAGTGTTTGCATGTTTTTTCCTTTTAATAATTATAGTATATTTTTAACAATTTAATCAAAAAAATTTATTTTTTATTTTTACTTGGTCCAATGTGTATGTCATAACTAGTTTTTAACTAAAACAACCATTTTTCCTTCACTATTTGCAGTGTAATTTGCAATGTAGCTTCTCTTCCCTAAAAACTACAACTTTAAAAAAGTTATCTTTATTATTGTTTTTGTGGTGCATAGCGTTCCTATCCAATATACTCTAAATAAAATTTTAAAAATAAATAAATAAAAATAATTTTTGATATTATAGTTGTAGTTGCAGTGTATATGCTAACCTCTTCCTAATTTTCTAATGTTAGAAAAACCTAGAAAATTTTAAGTTCTCATTGTAGCTAAAACTTGTGTACATTAAAGCTTTTACTTATTATGAATGCTAAAGCTTTCATATGCTATGTATGCTAAAGCTTGTACTTGCTATGTATTGTGAAGATTTCGTATGTTGTGTATTCTAAAGCTTTTGTATGTTGTGTATGCTATGTAGTTAAGGCTTTGTATGCTAAAACTTTAATTTACTTCATATGCTAGGATTGTCTCATAAGCTAAGACTCTCATACCCTAAGGAGTCTCATACACTAAGCCTTTTAGCTTACCACTTAGTTTAAAAATTCATTGATGCCTTTTTGTCGGCCCACCGTATTACCACTTAACCTCACCTACATGACCTCTAATTAAGATGGAGTTCACATCTATGATCCAAAGACCCAATTTTCATAGACCTTAGGCAATCACTTAAATAGATGGAATAGAACCTAGACTTTATAGTTATAAATGAGAAATTTTATAACATCATTTATGCCAATATACGGGTAGGCCTTCTCATACCATGCTCTAAGTCTAATGCTAATCATCAATCTGAAATCATACATCAAGATGGGAAAGAATACATTCCCTCATCTTATGAAAAAATACCTTTAACTGATTTCTTTGCACACATGCTAATAAAAATTATAGACATAGATGAGAGAGAATATTAGTTCAAATGAGCATTAGAAGAAGTAAGATGAGTTTGAAGTAGAAAAAGATCTAGACACCTTTATTAGGAGCCTCTTCCAACAATCGACTCACCAAGAAACTATTTCTAGTCCTACATATCCTGTGTCATCTATAGAATAGGTTTCTCAATATTCTCCTATCTATCCCAACATGTTTGGGCCAACACATATTATTTTCATGCATCAAGTTCAACTAGTATCCCAACCTGCCTCCCTCTTTTCATTAATTCCCTTTGCAATGCAACCTTGCTTTGCATGATCATCACCCATGGTCTCTACCAAATCTCATCCTTTCTCAATCCTCATGGATCCTTCCATAAGACCCTGGGCTACACAAGCCTCTCATACCACCTTCATACCCATTATCCATCAAGTTCCAACATAGACATCCTTCTCATAGTTCAACCCTCCTTCCATCATTATCACTTGTCCTCTTCCATCATTACCAATGCCCATTGCACAATCCCAAGCCTTCCAACTCCCTCCACAACCATCTAGACAAATGCCACAACTCATGGGGATGCTCCAAGATCTAGATCAATCTTTCTAGATGATCCAAGACCTCATTGAAGAGCTATGAAATCTCAAAGCCTCTACAACTCATATGGTTAAGATAATGAGCTTCTACCAAAATGATCCCATTAGTCATGCTATCCCTCAAATAACTCATTCTATGGGCATTTACATCCTCCAATTCACCCAATATAATGGTGAGGGTATTCACAACTCACACCTTATTACCTTCCATTCTAAGTTCTTGTTGCTATAATCTTGGCCTCATATCATTATGCATGTCATCCCTATATCCCTCACTTAGAAAGGTTTGGATTGGTATCGTGCATTACCCATTGGTTCTATTACTTCCCTAGAATACTTTAATTTCATAATTTGTAAACTACTTCAAATATAATTTGAGATCTAACACCACACTAGAGTAGCTTATGAAGGCCAAACAGGGGCCCCTCAAACCTATTCAAAAATTTATACCATCATGAAATGCTCTCTTTAATGAGATACCTAAACCCATTGCCAAAACTCATCTATTGGCCATCTTCAAGGAAGTGGTTAATAATTTCTTTAAATCCAAGTTATAATATCATGATTCATAGTTACTTAGCTAATCTTTTTGCCAAACTAAAAATATAGAGGATGCTACAAAGGCTAGCAATAACCTAGTATACATAGCATATAAAAACCAACATATGAGAAAGGATAGGGATAAGGGAAAGAAAAATCACATAGCCATAACCATTGTGGCCAAAGAAATCAAAACTATGTAGGGGCCAAAAACAAATAAGCCAAAGGCCCCTAGCACCACCACTCAACCCTCAACGTCAAGGGCCTTTACATCTAACCAATCTTGGCATAACTTCAAGAGGAAGGATCTATATGAATATATGAAGTTTCCCTTGAAACCATTTGAGCTCCTTGACTAGTTGCTCAAAAGTTATCATATCTAGTTTAGGAAAATGATTGAGTGTACCATCTGAAATCGTTGATGAGAGGCTGGAATGAACAGACACTGAGAGATCTACAACTGAAACAGTAAGACCTTGCCTTCACCTGAGGGCAAGCTGGAAATCAACAGAGGCAGAGTGCCTTAAATAGTCTACACGTGGATCAAACGAGGACTTCCCCAAATGTATGCAATTACGATGCATTGGTTTATACATAGAAAAATGCAAAATTGAACATAAACGAATGAAAATGAATGTAAACTGTTTAAATGATAAATAATGAAAACAGAAAAAATGTGAACATGAACAATAATGTAAACTGTAAGAATCTAGGCAATAATGCAAACTGTTTGTATTGATAAACAATTAGAATGTGCATCGGTTAGAACGCAGTTGCTAAGTGGTCACAAGACGAATGTTTAGCCCCGATGGATGAGAACAGATGCTAGGAAGATGCAGGTTTTGGATTGTAGGTGTACAACGTCTAGTTTGTGTGAAGCTCAACATATGAGATTGATGCCTAGATCTCCTAAGCATGTTAGATTCAAATTTTCTGACCCTGATCTAGTGGAAAATAGCAGATTTATAGGGTTTTGGATGTGAGATTTGAATCTGGGAGAAGATTAGTGGCTACGGGGTGAGAAAAATTCAGATTAGGTGACATGTGTGTGTGTTGACCGAATGCACAGAAATTGTTACAATGTACAGTGCAACATCCAAGATCTCTTACGCTGGTGTGTGTAATGCCTAGCATAAGAACTTGAAACACTGAAAAAAAGTCAAAAATGCAAGTGTTAATGTACAAGCATGGGTCTAGGTGTCTGGCTTTTGGATCTATAGTTCTATGCTATTTTTGTGCTGCCAAAGCCTCCAGCATGCATGGATCTAGCTCTAATATGTATGCAGCTTGTTCTGGCATTAGTGTCTAGCATCCAGCATCCAATGTCCAACGTATGAAAGTGTTTACCCTGGGATTACACTGCTGGAAGCATGCGAACGTGACTAACAGTGTTTGACTTGAAAAAAATGCATTTTGAACACATTTTTTGACCTATGAGACCCATTTTCAGAGTGGATTTGCATGCCATGGGTCATGAGGATTTTTTGTGCCAAATTTGGGCTGATTTGGATGTTGTTTTGGTCCTATTTTCATTGATTACACTGGGCATTACGCTATGCAGCGTCTAATAAAGTAACCCTAGCGTCACCAAGTGTTTTTGCCCTATTTTGAGCTCATTTTTGTACATTGATCCCTGTTTGATGTCACCTAACTATTTCCTACTCTCCAGGGTGGCTTGGGTGCAAAGTTTAACTCCATTTGGCTGCCAATTTGGGCTTGTTTGTGTTTGTTACGTTGTTCGTAAGCTGTGCAGCGTCTGAAAAAGTAACCCTAGTGTCACCAATTGAAAATACCTTATTTAAGGCCTAAATTTTTATTTTCTAGAGGCTGGGAGCTGCTGGGGCCTTGGTGAAGGTCATGGGGGGTCTTGTGCTCTATTTTGGCCTATTTGAACTTAGTTTTAGGGCTCCAAAAGTTAGTTACGCTGATCCTTACACTATGTAGTGTAAGCCAGCGTGACCAAAATGTACTTGGCCAGAACTAGGTATCTTGAGCCTAGAACTTGTGATTTTGGATGCTGAAAGTTGGTGTAGTCACTTGTGGGCCCTAGGGGCACCTTGCCTATTGAATCGTGAATCATCAGGGGCTATTTTAGAGGTCGCCAAGTTTAGTCATGCTGTATTCATGCTTAGGCAGTTGCATGACTTAACTTGAATCTTGTCTGAAGGTGCTAGGCCAAACTTTTGTGGTGTTTTCATTGAGAATGCCCATACCAAGCATGACCATTTATGTGAGATTGCTAAGGATCTCACTATAGCAACCAAGGATGATCCACCAATGCCAAAATATCTCAAACTAGACTGATTTTTCCACTATCATCAATTGCTTGGTCATGATACCCAATTTCTTATTGACCTTAAAGGATGGCTTGGAAAAGATGATAGACAATTGAGAGTTAGTGATGCTTCCAACCCTATTAGGTCCCATATCCAACACATGTAGGTATATAAGTATCTCTTAAATGCTAACAATGATCCCTATAAAATAGCCACAATCAATGTAGCAACAATCCTAAACCTACTAGGGAGCTATTTGTAATTTGGATGACTCCTTGTGATGAAAGGGCTTCAACTTTTCCAAGTTCAAGAACTCATTTTTTCATCAGGATACCATCACCAGCATACTCTAAAGAGCCATTTGTTATTAGATTGCATCCCCTTACCATTATTAAGCCCACAACTCAAGATGATCAATGTCCTCCTATGGTGATCAATGCCTAACCTCCTCATAACCAAATAATAAGAAGTCACTGAAAAAATAACATAGGAAACTAACTATTAAGCCAAAAGCTAAAGATAATGCAAAATTGAAACTATGAAAGGAAGTAGGTCCACAAAATCCTACATCCATTTCAACTGTACCCATGAGCTCTAATGCTTAAGCTACTTCAATAAGTCAACCTAAGGAGGATAATAAATAATAGGAAGAAAGGAACAATTCTAAACCATAAATGCTAAAACATGAGGCAAAAATCTTAGGTAGAATCAAGGAATTCAAAGGCAACAAAAAAGAAAAAATAACAAAAAATGACAATGACTTACTTCCATGGAGTAGGTCAAGCTCTTTTGTAAACAAAAGAATAACTCATTGATCTTATATGACTTAATTATGATCTCTTATGCTTAGCATGAAGCCTTAGTTCATATGTCCACTTTTATTCCTGATAGTGAGGATATCCCAATCAACCAAGAATCTATCCACATAATAATAGTACCACCTTCATCTAAGGAAGAAACAAAGACAAACATCTTAATGTTTCAAGACAATGAGGTAAATATCAACTCATAAAGTGATGAGATGTCAAGAGCTCCCTTGTTTATAACAATAAGAGTTAACCAATATAACGTACACCAAGTACATATGGATGATGGGGCAACTACTAATGTTATCCCCTTCCCTATTGTAGAATTCTTGGGCTTAAGAGAACATATTCAAAGCCCCTCCATCTCAATGAATAAATTATTCAATGGGTCATGTATAAAGGTGAGAGGATAAATTTCATTGGATTTCATAGCTAGGGAATAAGTCCCCATACTAGCTAATTTCCTTGTGTTGGAAGAGACACCAAGATTCAACCTAATCTTGGGAAGACCCTAGTTAGCTAGACTATGAGCTTTCTCTTCCCCCATCCATCAATAAATTTATCTACCTTACAAAGGAGGTGAGATTGTTTTCCATGAGGACAACATGGATCCCTTATTTATTAACTATGTTCACATAGAATAAGAATTTGAGGTGAAGTTTCAAGAAGAATTTCTTGTAAACATAGCTAAGAAACAAAATGAAATTAAAAAAAATCAAAACCAATAACATAGGAATCATAAAAGAATCATTGGAAAAACTCCCATTTAGCATAGCCAGTGAAGGAAATGGGGAGTATAAAATCATGTAGCAAAGGCCTTATGCATTTCCTAATCTCTCAAATATTAGAAATCACTTATGTGATTGAACCCTCTACTTAATTTTTAACCATGTACCTCATGATGTGGTCTTTAATTTGTAAAATTGTCTTCAAATTTTGCATTTTACATTACATCTATGGTTTTTAAGTTCATGTCTAGTTTATAATTTCATGTCTATATTCATTACATTTACATAAAATCATAAAACATCATTAAAAATAGAAAACATAAAATGTACAAAAATATATATAAAGTTTGATGACTAAAAATAATTTTAGAACGTAAAGACATTCAAAAAAATAACCCACAATAATTTGAATTTAAAACCAATAGTATCCATGGTCACATGGTGTAACAAATAAAAATATAGATACATAATGTTCAATAGCCATAGTTTCACTGTACAAAAAAATGGTATGGGGCTATAAAAGAATAATAAATAGCCTCATGAGCTAAATTAGAAAAATAACTTTAATAGCCAATGACAATAAAATGAAACAAATTAGCTAATGTACAAAGCTAGGCCACAGGAGGAGGAGGAGCATAATCACTAACACCATGATCATCAACATTGCCAACATCACCAGATATTTATAAACAACAAAAAAATTCAAAACATTAGTAACCATGATAACCTATAAACATAACCAACAAAGAATAAATAAAAACTATAACTTAAGGCTAACAACCAAAACATTTCTTTTTCAAACCTTAGAAGAATTGAGGGTAATGCCTTCGGGGATGAATTTCTGGAGACCTGGTTTGAGCCTATAAAGAATTTATTCTTTACTCATGTTGGCCCAATTAACATCCTCTAAATCCACATCTATTGAGATATTTTCCTTCTCTACTTTTTTCCACTTAGATGGATCATGAGAAAACTTAGTAGTAGTACTCATCCTAGATGTGATAGTGATCTAAGGGCTAGGATCATCAACAACTACCATTGATTCCTCAAACAAGCAAAGGGCATCCTTTGCATCTACACCCTACACAAACAACTTGTACTTACAATATTTTGTGACTACCTCATGCCATGATTTTTTGAAATTCTCTATTTCCATCTTGTAGAGTTGTTTATGAGCCTTTTTTCCTCTTTCCCCACTCCAAGATCAAGGTGTAGTGATCATGCCACTTGTTGATCTTACAAATTAGATGCTCCATCTACGTATCCTTATTTGCAATTCTTCTAGCTAGGGCCACCTTCCCATATATAGAACTCTAGTAAAAAGATCACTCAATTTTCTTGCTATGCAAGGAATCCTTATTGGCTACCTAGGCTTATATGAAATTCTTGCAATCCTCAAGGCTCCTAACTTTATTAGTTAACTTCTTGATTTGTTTCTTTGTTGCAATAAGACATTCCCAATGGAGCTTGTTGGAATTCCCAAAACATTAAGGCACATGATGCTATATGTTTGGAAGCCCCTTCATACAACCTCCATGGAATGCTCTCTACATATGAAGACATCTCAAGGAGCTCATCAAGCTCAAATTCGTATGAGGAATCCCATCTTATTCAAGAAACTATCATCAATAAAAACCTTAAAACAATAAGGAATAGTAAAGATAAAACATAGAAAACTACAACTATATTACCATAAGACATGAAAATGTACATTGAAATTATAAAATAAACATGTAAAAAAAATATATTTGAATTGTTCTTACCATAATTAGGATCTATCTATTGCAAACTATCCACCATATCATCCATCATGCCTCTCATGAACTCCACCTTCTCTAGGACCTCCACCCAAGATTTAGTGCAGAATGTAGATGTCTCTAAAGGAAAATCATACTCTAAAATGAGCATAAAATTCAACACGCATCTATAGTAAAAAGGATGTGCACATGTTGTTTTGTGCTACAAAACTAGTACTAACATGAATGATCAACAAATTTTGTTTCTATTATCACGTTACGTCACCTTTGCTTCTGTAGTATTTTTGAGTTCTTTTTATTACCTTGTTTCCTATGCATGGATTATGGTTCAACGTAGGATTGGTTTGTTCTTAACAATCAACCCTACTTCCTTCCTCCTTCAAGAGAATGTAGTGCCATAATGAATTTGAACAGAATAAGGCTAAACGTTTTGCTAAGTCTACTTTTGCTACTATCCCAAATCTTTGGATTCTTAGGTGTGTTGAATATCAGTCTCAATTTTAGATGTAAACATGGAGAAGTAGTTTTTTCCTTGCACTTTCTTTCATCTCATGTTTTGAGATTTAGACAAGAATCATTATTAGAGACTCGTGGATCATCAAAATGATTCATGGAGATCTTAATAACAAATGATGTAGTTTTTTGCATTAGGTTGATTCTCAACATTAGTGCTTGATAACAATTAACATATTGATTTATCCCAAAAGTTTAGGGAAGTTAAAGGTTTCCTAGGGTATTAATACCAAGAGTTAGAGGGCCCTATCTCTTATAGCAACATGGGAATCATGAGAATTCTTACTTAGAATGGCATCTTGGATGGTAGCACCACACACACTAGCATCATCAATATTAATTTATATATGAAATTTTTTTGGAAGTTTGGAATAGTTTCTTAAGTAGCTATTTAGCTTTCAAGTTATCTAGATGAACCTTGTAGCACCTAAAAAATTCACTTGCTGGAAAACTAAGAATTCCAAGAAAAATAGCTTTAATCCTAGACCCTAAGGGCTCTCACAAAAATAGGATTCAAGGTACCTTGGAAGATCTTGGTGATCACCTAGGGACTTACATAGTGTCAATGGGGATAAAAAAATAAAAAATTAATGTAGATCTAAAAATAAATGCACAAAATAAGAAAAAAAACTATGCTCTAGCTTGCATAATATACAAAACTATAAAATTTATTTTTGATAAAAGTAAAGGAGGTTTAGAAAATGTGTACAAGATGTGCTTGAGGAAGGAAGGGGATCAATTTGTTAGTCGTTTGGATTCTATTAAAAATAGTGTCCTTAGATGCCATAGTTAGCTCCACAATATAGAGGTTACACAATTTTTGATGCTATCAAACCTTGCTGCACTCCTCACTAGATCTGTAACATTGATGGTGCAAGGGATAAGATGTGTGGGGGTTTTGGACTGCCAAGAAGAGCCACATTGGGAGTCTCAATGCCCAAGTTGCTTAACATTGGTGTAGAATCACACACAATCTTAGGGGGTATAATAGTGGCCATAGTAGTTACATGTTCCACAGTTAGATTGCTCCAAAAGCCTTATATTCATCATGAAATATTAAAGCTCTTGGATGGAAAATGCTACAAATCGTAAGAAGGGTGGTACCATCAAAAGTTGGAAACCTTTCTATGGTGTTCGACTTTTATTTTTATAAGGTTTTGGAAATAAATTTGGCTTAAAATTTTTACCTAATTGCTAATAGATTGATACCACATACAGTTGTTACAAGTGTCTAAACCCAACATGGTTTTTATGTATGGTAAGTTTTGATACCCCCATGCATCAAAATCATTTCGTTTGCTAAAAATAGTAAATGGGAATTTTACCCATGCTAGCTTCTTCCACCTACACTGAGCCTTCTAGAATCAATGTTGGGCCTAAAAAATCACACTAGGGGCATGACACTCAATGTTATATCCCCTAATGATAGACATAGGTGATGTCATACCCCCCGTAAGTGTTTCTAATGTAGCAAAATTTATACCCCTTATAAAACCCATGACAATACCAATTTTGGCAATCCAAGAGGCTTTTTTAAGCCCCTCCCCCAAGCTCAAATATGGACATAATATGAATTTTTTCACTTAGGGGCTAAGGGTTTGACTACTTATGAGGCATTTTTTAGCCTCAAAAGCTAAAGTATGTGAAATTGCATCTTATAGATTATAATTTTTACATTTTAAAATGAAATTTTAGCATTAGATTTCATAAGGCTAGACTTACAATGTCAAAAAGTTATAACATGGATTTTCTTGGTGGTGTTTCATTAGTTTCTTTTTATTGGTATCTTAAGGATTGATCCAAGAGGCATCAACAAAGACTACAAAATACCATTGTAGATCCATCACCAGCATTCTTTCTGCATGATTGATTTAGTCATGTCAAACCATGCCAAAGAGTGCTTGTGATAATGGGATAATGCTATGATGAGAAAATGGTCATGAGGGTTAACAATGAATTCCATAGGCTGTCATCATGGTTACAATATGGCATTGACATGTTGAAAAAATAATAAGTCTTCACTTAGCAATGCATTTGAGGAACCAAAACTTCACTCCAAGGTTTCTTTGGCCATTAGGCTCCTCCCTTTGCATGTTTGAAGTTTTTAATTCATATTTTAATCTTTATTGACCTTTTTATCTTCTTCGCAATTTGCTTCCCATTTTTTTATGGGGCAAAACCTTCATTGGATTTCTTTGCCAAGGCTAGGTTTGATTTTCGTTTTTCCATTGAATGAGATGTGTTACACCTACTGAACTCAATGGTTTTCCCATCAAATGAGATGTGTTACACTTGATGGACTTGGGAATTATGCATAAAAAAGGAATGACATATGGGAATAATGCATGAGTGCAAAACATAGGTCATCATTGTTACTCAAGGTAAGAAAGGTTATAAGTAGTCTATAGTGTTGGAATCAAGGAGAGGTAATGGGATGAAAATGAGATAAGTACTTATGACATAGTAGGACAAACTCACCAAATCTTGCACATTTAGGTCACATCATGATACTACTATGATAAGTTGCACCTTCCCAATGACTCAGCTTCATCCTACAAGAAAAACTCTAAGTGAACAAGAAACAAAACAAAAAAGACATGTTGTTACATAATAATGCATAGGCCATATAGAATGATTAGTAAAAAAGCATATCATAGGTTAAAATTGGTACACCCAAAAGGGATCTACATCAAAATTTTCCAATCCTTTTGGTGTATAAATAAAGGCCATGTAGGTTTGACTATCATTGATTGTCAATGTTAATTATTGATCTTTATAGGCTACATGTAGTAAGGCTTTAGATAGGAATGATACACTAGATTGGCCAACTCATTTTTATTCATGTCTTTTGTCCTAAAGGCTCCATTTCCATAGGCCTTAGTGATTAAGAAAGGTCCTTTCTAGTTAGCTGAGAATTCATTTGCATGCTTATGGATAGATTTGAAAACCAGGTCTTCTTCCTTGATCTTATGCTTGTTTAGGCGATGGTGGTGTTGCCATTTCTACCTCTCCTGGTACTACTCAATGTGAGGAATCATTCACACACATTTCTCCTCCACTAAGTCCAAGTCCATGATGTATGGCTCCTTATTCTGTTCATTGTTGATAAAGTTTAATAGGGATACTTAGAGTAATGGCAACTACAATTCAAGAGCTAGAAAAGCTTTAGAATCATAAACTAGGCTATATGGGATTACACTGGTCATTTATTGATAGGTTCTTTGGTAATCCCAAATCACATGGACAAGCCACTCATGCCACTTGAATTTCCTATTATTCAACATAATATTGAGCAAGTTTATGATGACCTTATTACTTTCTTTAGCTTGCCCATTGGCTTGGAGGTAGTACAATGACAAAAAGGAATGCTTAATACCTAGATTATGATCAGAGTTTTTCATTTCTTGGCTACTAACCTATGGTTCATTATTCATGACTATGGACATAGGTATATCGAAATGGAATACTATGTTATAAAATATAAATCTACAAACTTGTTAAGATGTTGTCTTCCTTAGAGAAATATTTTCAACCCACTTCCTAAAGTACTTAGTTGCAATGATGAAAAAGCTATGTACTAAAAAAGACTTAGGTGTTATAGGTCCAATGATATTCAACCTCCATCATTGAAATGGCCAAGTTATCTAAGTAGTATGAAACTAAATTGGTGATACATGTATAAGATTGTTATGCCACTAGCATGTGTCATAAATTTTAACCTTTTACAAATATTCATTTTCCATATAGGCCTAGTAATAGCCTAGTCACTTGATTTTAGTATCCATGGCTCTAGGTCCTATATGTCCTCCACATACACCATCATGAAAATTCTCAAAAGGACATTATATGTAAATGATCAAAATAGTGTGTCAATAGTCCTCTGATGGCATATTGTTAATGTGCTTGGGTAAAAATTGATATCATTGTATTACTTATTTTTAGGAGTAGTATTTACTATAGCTACAAAGGTATCCTTAATGCTCTACATGATGGGAATAGTTCATAGCCAAGGTGGACAAATTACTACATACATCTAGTATCACACTAAAGGCTAGCATTATGATGGCATCAACTATGGTGTCCTTAGTTTGGAATATGTGTTGGTTATCGATGTCTATAAATTGTTTAATTAGTTTCTTTCCTAGGTCACACTAAGGTTGCAAATGTTTGGATTTGCATGCATAAACCTTGGTTACTTTGTTGAACACAAGTTGTGAATCACCTTTGACCATTAAGAATTTTATTTCTAGGTCATGAGCTACCATCATTTCCATGATCAAACCCTCGTACTTTGGTTCATTGTTAGTATATGGAAATTTAAAAAAATAAGTGAATGGTTAGATTTCACCTTATGGAAATGTTATGATGGTAGTGGCACTAGCCCCATGGGTAGTTGAAGCTTCTTAAAGTGCATAGCCACCTCATAGCCCTTGGGAACTTAGCTAACAATGCTAACATGTTCATCGGGAAATTAAGGATTAATGGTTGCATGATCATCAACTGGTGAAATAGCAAGTTGTATGGCTATAGCTTGACCTTTTGTTGAGGCGTGGAAAATGTAATAAAATTTAAAATATGTGTTTATGGTTTTTCAATAGGCTATACAACTACTTTCATACATATTGATCATTATGACTCTAAGCACATTATCTTTGCAAATGATGTTGACTAGGCTTCTAAAGAGGTAGTGTTGTGATTAAAAACCTTGATCAATAGAAAAAACCAAGGATCCTTAGTGTAGCAGTTCCCTAACCCTAAATCCCCAAGGCCTTTAAGAGAAAAATGGGATTTCAGGTGCCCATGCTAGATTGGTAGATCAATTGGGGACTTATGAAATGTGAAACATGGAAATAGAAAAAGATCCAAATAATGCAAAACAAATAAATTTATTTTTGAACAAAAAAAATCAAAAATGAAAACTTTATTGAAAATAATAAAGAATAATCTAGAGAAATATGTATAAATGGTGCTTGGACGAGCAAAAAGGGGATTCACTTATGTAAGAGTTCAAAGCCCATTGAAGCTGATGTGATCTTCTCCATGATCTGGGTGCTAAATCACTCCTGATGCTATCAAACCTTCCTTCACTACTACAACCTTAGACCTACAAGTTGGGTCACTATTGGAGGTGAGAAAAGTGAAAAATTTGGATTCCAAATTACTCCATGCTAGGGTTTGGAAATCCTATAAGTGGAATGTTGTTACCCAAAATCTACAAATCTCAAGGCTATAATCCTTCCATACAAGGGTTCAAGAGAATACAAGTATGGGAACTTGTAAGAGCTCTTGAGTGCTTGATAATGCCTCAAGTGTGAAATTATAAACAATGTTGTGGGCATGCCAAAAATTGCTTGGTAATGCTAAAATTGTCCAAAATTTTTGAACCAAAATTTTTGAACCCATAAATGATGTTTGAAGTTGGATTTCATAGGATCTTTTTGCCATAAATGGAGCTTCAAATTTGCTACGAATATTCTATGTTGAGCTCTCCACCATGCTTGTTGAAGTGGGTGGTCAACATTGAAGTACATGAAGTGATGAAATTTTTCTTTTGTGGCTTCCACTATAGGGAATTGAATTTTCCACACTCGGGATGAAGACTCCATGCTGAGGGGAAGCTTCCATGCTAAGGGGGAAAGGATTCTAAGCTATGCATGTGGTCTCCACATTGAAGGGGGAAAGTTTCCCAAACCCCCATCCTTCCACACTAGGGGTAGGTGAGATCTACCCCCTGCATGTGTTTTCAACATAGAAAAATGTATAAGCCCATAAAACCCATTACATTTCCTTTTTGGCATTCAAAAAGGCATTTTGAAAACACCCCCCCCCCCCTTCTCAAAGCCCAAATATAGACACTAGATGATTTTTTCACTTTGGGGATGAGGCTTTGACCACTTATGAGGCATTTCTTAGCCCCAAAAGTATAAAGTATGTGAAATGTCCCATTGTGGATTACAAATTTCAAATTTACAATGAAGTTTTACCTCATGTTTCATGAGGTAAAAGCTACATGATGAAAATTGATTATATCATGAAAATTTTTGTGGTGTTTCAATGACCTCTCTTTGTTGGTGTCTGGAGGATTGACCCAAGAGACACTAACAAAGAATACAAAACACCACTGCATAATATAATGTTATAATGCATAAATGCCACATGAGAATCAAGCTATCTAAGTCATCAAAGTTTCTAGTTTAAGGCCATGGTTGGCCATGGTACTAGTTTAAGATCTTGGTAGGCTATGTTACTAGTTTAAGATCATAGTAGACCATTGAAAGTAGGCTCGCTTGTTGATAATTATCAGCTACATGTAGTATGGATTTAGATAGGAATGATTGAATAGATTGGCTAGCTCATTTCCATTTATGTTAGCTATTTTAAATGCTCCATTCATATAGGCTCTAGTGATAAGGAATGATCCTTCCCAGTTTGTTGAGAATTTGTTTGCATGCTCATGAATGGCCTTGAGGAATAGGTTATCCTCCTTGATCTTGTGCATGGTCAAGTGATGATGATGTTGTTGATTCTACCTCTCTTGATAGTGCTAGATGTGAAAAAGCACTTACATACGCCACTGCTCCACCAAATCCAAGACTGCCATCCATAACTCCTTGTTCTTCTTGTCATTGATGAAGTTGGTCAAGGATACTTGAAGTGATGGAACTTGTAATTCAAGATGTAAAAAAAATTTAAAACCATAAACAAGGCTATAAGGGATCATGTTGGTTGTCATGCAATAGGTTTTTCTATATGCCCATGGTATATGGACAAGTCACTCATGCCATTTCTACTTGCTATTGTTGAGCATCTTCTTGAGCAAGTTGATGATGGCCTTATTGCTTGCTTTTGCTTGTTCATTGGCTTGAGGGTAGTAGGACAATGAGAAAGAATGCTTAATGTATAGCTTATGACAAAAATTCTTGGTTTCTTGGCTACTAAATTGAGGTCTATTGTCCATAACTATGGTTATGGGTATGCCAAAATGAGCTACAATGTTATCTAGGATAAATTTGCAAACTTGTTCAAATGTGGGCTTCCGAAGGGGAATAGCCTCAACCCATTTGCTAAAGTATTTGGTTGTAGTGATGATGAAGCTATGTCCTATAGAAGTATTAAGTGTTATAGTTCCAGTGATATCCAATCCCCATTGTTGAAACCACCATGTTTTCTAGGTTGTATGTAACTCAGTTGGTGATACATGTATTAGGTTAATATGAAACTGTCATGTGTCACATTGCTTGACCTTTTGTAGGAAATCATTTTCCATAGTCTTAGTGAACATGGCTCTAGGTCCTATATACCCTCCACAAGCACCCTCTTGAACCTCATCTAGGATTGTTCTATCTTCAGTTTTACCTAAGCACTTTAGGATTATTCCATCATAGGATTGTCAACATAATGTGTTATCACCCATGATGACATACTACTTCAATTGCTTACATATGGAATCCTTCTAAGTAGTTAGGTCCTATGAGGATTCACCATGCATAAAGTAAAATTTTATGTCATCATACCACTCCTTGGGAGAAGTAGTATGAATGACAAGCATAAAGGTATCCTCAGTGTTCTATGTGATGGGAGTAGTGTAGTTCATAGTTAAGGTAGGCAACTTGCTAAACACATCTAGTGTCACACTAAGGGCTAATGTTGCAATTTCATCAGCTATGGAATTTTCATTTCAAGGTGTGTATTGGATATCAATGTCTATGAATTTTTTTAATAACTTCTTCCCTAGGTCATAGTAAGGTTGTAAGTGCTTAGCTTTGCATGCATAGACTTTTGTTACTTGGTTAACTATGAGTTGCAAATTTCCTTTAATGGTTTGGTTTCTAATTCCTAGATCATGAGCTACCATTATTTCTTTGATCAAACCCTCAAATTTCACTACGTTTTTGGTACATGAAAACCAAAAATGATAGGCAAAGGATTGGATCTCACCTGATGGGAATGTTATGATGGAAACAACATTAGCCCCATGGGTGGTTGAAGCTCCATTGAAGTTCACGACTACTTCATGATACTTAGTCACTTAGCTAACTACATTAATGTGTTCATTAAGGAATTCAAGGTCTAAGGCTACTTGGTCATCAACAGGTGAAACCATGAGTTATATGGCTATAGCTCGACCTTTTGTTGAGGATTGAAAGACATAATGGAGGTTGAACTCTACAAATATGGCTTTTCATTGGGCTATATAGGTACTTTCATAGATTTTGATCATTATGGAATTGATTATGCTATTCTTGCAAATTATTTTGACTTGGCTTCTAAAGAGGTAGTGTCTCCATTTCTTCAAAGAGAAGACTAGTGCTAGACAATACTTCTCCACTTTAGTGTATCAGGTCTCATGGGAAACTAATGCATGGCTAAGGTAGCATACATGCATTTCTGCTTCATCATCATGCTTCTAAAGGAGTAGATAGGAAATGGATGTATTATAGATGATGAGATAAATGTAAAATGATTTACCCTCTTATAGAGGATAGACTATCGATAGCTATGTCAACTCTAGCTTAAGGTTTTCAAAGACCTCTTGGAATTGAGCTATCCACCCATAGTGAAATCCTTTCTTAAGAAAGTGTTTCATGGATTGTAACTTATCTATAATCCCTAAAGCTCTTTAAGGTTACAAGGTGCTGCTAATTTGGATATGACCTTAACCTTATCAGGATCTACATGTGTCCCTGATTTAGAGACTACAAAGCTAAGCATCTTACCAGTCTTGACACTGAAGACATACTTTCTAGGATTACACCTAAGATCATATTTGAGGCATCATTTAAGCACAAGATCTAGGTAATTACCATGGTCATTGGCTATCTTAGATTTCATGGCTATGTCATCTATGTAATCATTAAGCAAACCTAACATGTAATCACTGAAGATAGAGGTCATGATCCTTTGGTATGTCGCTCTAGCATTTTTAATTCCAAAGGGCATCATGGTATAATAAAAAGTACCCCATGAGATCATAATGGTCATGCTAAGTTGGTGCTTTGGGTTGATCACAATTTGGTTACATCCTAAGAATCCATCCATAAAGAATAATAAGGCATGCCTAGCTGTAGTATTGATAAGTTGAACAATACTAGGCAAAGGGAAGTCATCCTTGATAGTTGCTTTATTTAGGTCACAAAAATCAATGCAAATACAAATACTTCCATTTTTCTTAGGGACTACCACTATCTTGGATACCCATTATGTGTAATCTACAACCCTAATGAAACCTGCTTGGTAGAACTTTGAGATTTCATCATGAACTGCTAACGTCAAATTAGGTCTAATCCTGCACACTTTTTGCCTAACTAGTCTAATGCTAGGGTCCAGTATGATGTTTTATTAGACTAGACATGGGTCTAGGCCTAACATATATTCATATGACTAGGAAAATGCCTTAATTTTGTTCTGTAAGACTTTGGTAATGTCTTGAGCACATTGAGGCTCTAGTGAGGAACTTAGTTTAAGGATTTTCTCCTCACCACTATGTGTTGTGTTAGTAATCTCAACTATAAAGTCTTTGTTTATGTCTCCTACTTCTAAGTCAAGGGTTTTGAGTAGGTTTTCAGGCCATTCTAGAGGGTTCTCTATTGAGGCTATGTAGTCTACAAAACTCTCAAGCTTAAGATCTAGGCCATTAGGGTTGATACACCATTTAATATTATCGAGACATCCATGTAGACACAAAAGAAAACTGATTTGCTTCCAGGTACTCATACTTTGATCCTACAAGTCAACAAAAAGCATCTTAAGTGGCACCTAGGTAAAAGTGAATAAATAATGTTAAAATTTCATAAAAAATATGCAAATCTAATATAATCAAGGCCATCCAAGGTCATCAATGAAATAAGGTCAATTTGAAAAAGTACAGTAGAAGTGAACAAAGACCACATAATGATTAAACAAGGGGAAGCATAAGGCTACGAATGGTCAATGAAGGCCAAAATTTTTCCAGTTTTAGAGTCCTAGTGGACTATCATGCCATTCTAAGGCCTTAGTGGGCCATAGTCATATGGTGTTGAATGGTGATCTAAGAAGGTCAAACCCCACTATTTGATATCATTTAAAAGCCAAAGAAAGAAAAATAGAGCTATAATAAGACAAATCATAAACATATAAGGTTGTATAATGGCCATAGAAGGTTAACAAGGTCAACAAGGAAACATAAGTCCAAAAACCAGCAAAAACATTACATAATAAGGAAATAATCAAGCAAAATAAGTTATATATGATAAAATTTGGCTAATATAGGTTAAAAATGGTTAGGGTTTGCTAGGTTTAGGCCTTAGTAGGCTATAGTTTGAGGGCACAAGGCTATTAGGTGAGTTTGGGAATTAATAGGGCTATTTCTGGGTTGTTTGAACTCCAAAAGCAAGCATTTTGAGGCTTCCACGCTGGGCTTAGCATGAAAATGGGGATCCTTAGTGAGGAAACCAATGAAAATTTTTTTTGGAATGCTTAGAGATCCAAAATGAAGGTTCAGGATCTTCCTAAGGTAGTGCAAGTTTAGATTCATCAAAATTGGGCACTCTTGAGGTCTGTAAAAAGTAAGTCTTGAAGCCTTCCTCCTTTGTTTCCATGTTGACCAAAGTGGAAAAGAGTGGTTTTAGCATGGAGAACCAAAATCAAAGAAAAAATAATGTCAACAATTGTCAAATAGGTAGCTGGAGTCTAGATCTGGAACTTGTGCATCTCCTAGCTTCATTCCAAGGTAATTTAAGGTAATTATGAGTGTCACGATATGTCAAAATGGCTTTCCCATTTCTTTTCCAAATTGAGCATAGTATCCATAGCATGAAATAATAGGGAGACATCTTTTTTATGAATTTAAAATGATTTAGAATCACTTTAACTAGGTTTCTAGGCCCCTAGGATTGTAGACTTTGATTTTGCAAGTTTCTAGCTAATTTTGTACATGTTTGAAGGT
This sequence comes from Gnetum montanum, assembly GCA_015680685.1. NCBI lineage: Eukaryota > Viridiplantae > Streptophyta > Gnetopsida > Gnetales > Gnetaceae > Gnetum > Gnetum montanum. The sequence continues at coordinate 107,781 of MNCI01010839.1, read as the reverse complement.
TGTTTAAGGGTACTTAAGGTCTTCCCCCTTATTTCCAATTTTGGGGGAGTTACTGTAGCATGGAAGAATGGTGAAATGGATTTTAGAGATTGAGATGAGGTAATAAAAGAAAAATCTTGAGGCTATGAGGTCCTAGGCTTCTCTGGTGTAGATCTTTGATTTCCAGGAGTGCCATCTTGTTACTATAAGTGGAAAGTAGCATCTCCCCCTTGTTTCCTTGTTGGAGAATTCACCCCAACATGGAAGAAGAAAGAGTCCTAGATCTAGACCAATTCAAGTCATAACTGACCATGCATGTTACCTCTTGAAGTTGCCAAGGTCAAGGGCTATAGACCCATGTCAAAATTTAGTAGTTTTGGATATCCCTAAGTGGTTTTTTTTTCTTACCCTTCTTTTTCCAATTTGGGGATAGAGAATTTAGGATGAAAAATTAGGGGGAACTACCTTTTGGCCATCTAGGATTAGTTTTGGGATTTTTAAGGGCTTCAATAGCTACTACTAGGGTTCTAGAGAACATGAAAGCTCATTTAATGTCATTCTGAGGTGTTTATGAGCTCCAAGCAAGTCCCCCTTGAGTTTCCACACTAAGGATACCATTGTTAGTATTGATAAATGGATCCCCAATGTGGAAGAACCATGAAACTCAGTGTGGAAGGCTTAGTGTAAAAGAGGTCTTCCCCAATAAAGAAAGTTAGATCTATGCCAATTCAATAGCTAATCAGCCATGCATGTCAACCTTTGAGGTTGCTAGTGTTGATGGTCAATGTTGGGTGTTAAGAGTTGTTAATTCATAGGCTTCTAAGTGCCTCATGCTATCTCCCCCCTTTCTTCCATGCATGACATGATGGACCTAGTGTGGATGAGAGAGGGATGATATTTTTATATCATATTTGATCACTTTGGGACTTTTAGAAGCTCTAGAGGGTTCCAATAGGGTTTAGGGGTCACCAGGCATCAAGAATTGGTTATAGGTCATCAATCTAGATCATTTTTTGCTTCCCCCCATCTATCCATGCTATGGGTGAAAGGCTCGACATGGAAGAACCCTCCCCCAGTGTGGAAAACACCAAACCCTAAATTTCAATTAATTTTAACCAGTTTTGGTGGGATTCTAAGACTATCAAAGATGCTTGAAGGGGTTCTAGGTCATGTGGGGCCTACTTTGGGATCAAACTTGTGCTAGATGAATGTTGGGAGGTAAGATTGATTATTACCCCCCTTCTTCCATGTTGGGCATTACTACCCTAGCATGGAAATCCATGGTGTCTAGCCTTGCTCATGTCTTACCCTATTTTGAAATCCCAGGGTTGAAAAAGGTAGGTTTGGGTTACTAAAAATAGAAAAATATTCATAATTATAATGAATTTTTAAAAAAATAGTCATCTTTCCATGTTGGTCATGGTATTACTAGCATGGATGCATGACGTTAAGGTTGCCATAAGGTTTTAAGAGTCAAAATTGGCAAAAATATTAGCATTGATGAAATTTTTGGTTAACAGTGAAGGCATAGGGTGGGGCCAACAATCCAAAAATTCAAAATTTTGAAAAATGAATTTGTTTTTCATGCTAAACCAATGTGATCTAGACTTTCCCCCTTTACACTTTAGTTCACTTGTAGTTATGGTGCACTAAAGTGGCGCTTGGGGTTTCAAGGTGTGCGTTTAGGTTTTAGATGGGTTTTATGTGTCATATTTTACAAGTTTTGATTACAACTATCGTTCTATAGAAATAGTGCATTTGAGGAGAGATCTAGAAGAGGTTCTTATGGTATAAATAACCAATTCTCAACATGAAAGCCTCCCATCTTCCTCACAACCAGTGTTGCTCTCTCATCCTCTTCAATTTTTAGCCATTCCCAACATTAAGCCTATCATAGCACCAAAGCAATGAGTGGGGAAATACTCAAAATCATATAATTTAGAAGGTGGATGAATGTGCTCGAGAGTTAGAAGAAGTTCTCAGGTCCTTCTTCATTTAGGCTTCTTCTATTACTACTCTGAGGTAGGCAATTCTACATATTTTTGCCTTTTCTTCTTATTGTTTTTTTTTTTTTTTAGTTTTTTGCTTCCTATGTGTTAATGTCAATTTTTTCAGATCTACTCTAGTGGAGGGATTAAAATGGAATTTTGATGAAATCATAGCTCCTATTTTGGCTTCTCCCATGCAAATGTATAGCTTTTTCATTACTTTAGCTTTGGTAGATTTGATTTTGAAAATAGTGCTTGCTATTTCATACATTATTTTTTTTCAAAATTTTCGGGTGTGGCTGTTCTTTTCAAATATAGCCCTTAGGATTTGTTAAAATTAAATTTTAACTAAATCTTACTCCATTATTTTTATGTGAATTTTAGTGGGTTTTAACAATTTTGGCTATTTTGACTATTTCCATGGCTATATGAAATCTAGGTTTTGAGATTTTTGAAGTTTTGATGTGAAAAAGTAAGCAAAGATATATATTTTTCTTAGTATAACAGCTTAAAATTTGTAAAATTTAAGGTCATGTGGTTTTATTCCTTCATTTAAGCTTTCTTATGGCTATCTTCTCATTTAATTTGACCTTGAAACGAAGAAGTTATGGTTGTTTTCCTAACATTACATAGTTAGGTTGTTTGTGTCACTTTTGTAATTTTATGTAACTTTGCAAATTTTTTCTAAGGATACAATAAAGGTTTTGGCTATTTTCTAGTCATGTCTACATAGGCATTAACTTCAAAATTCCAAAAAAGTTGGAATCACTCTGATTGAACTTAAAAAAAATTTTCTACAAATTTCTTATTAAGCATGTGTAATAGGGATGTTTGTGCCATTTTCAGATTATTTCCCAAATTGAAGACTTTTTCCTTCATCAATGGAAAAGGTTTTGAATTATTTTCTAAGCATGGATGTTTAGGGATCAATTTAGGCTTTTAAAAAGTGGTGGAACCACTCTGATTGGAGCTCAAATGAGTTTTTGATGATTTTTTTGGCTGTGGTTGTGTGAACAAGGAAAAATCATGGTTGTAGTACATTACCCACTTGGTAATGGAAGTGGTTGATATGTGTAACTTATGTTTTTATTTTGTGAACATGAAAAATTAATGCTTAATTTTGCTTTTCTAAGAAGATTAAAAGATTTTCCTATTTTAAATGAGCTTTTACTATGGGTACATGACTTTTTCTAAGTTTCTTATGCTTTTTTCTAAATTTGTGCATAGTTAACATGTTTTTTCAAAATTCATGCATGATTTGCATTATTAAGATGTTTTTTCTAAACTTAAGCTTGATTTTTTCTAAATTTATGCATAATGTAGATGCTATTTCCTAAACTTATGCATAACTTCCATGTGTTTTCCAAATTCATGGATAACTTAGATGCTTTTTCTAAATTTATGAAGAATTTAGGATAAGACTTAGTTTTAGCTATAATGTTTCAGCTATAAAGGCTATAAAATATGGTAACAATGCTCTTATGGAATTTCTCAAACTAATTTAGGTAAACATGTAAGAGCTTTTTATAGAGGCTAATTTCACCTTTGACTTAGAAAGTTTTTTCTAAATTTGTTAAGAAATTTTCATTGGTCATGATGTAAAGTTATGCAAGCTTGTAATAATGTCTTCTTGTGGAATTACTTAGAATATTTTAAAAAAACACTGTAGAGCTTTTTACAAAGGCTAATTTTACCTCCAACTAGATGTTTTATCCAAATTTGTTAAGTAATTTCAATTGGTACTAACATTTTTATGCTTTGCTTTATGCAGGGCCTTTTTAAGGCCTATTCTCATCATAGTGGAGTTGGTTGGTATCTTGTGTTACATTGGTCATCCTAAGACCACCACCCCACCATATGATATGCCTTTTGGGAAGCTCTCATTGTTGTTCTGGCCTGGGGCAAGGGACTTCCTTGGCTATCTCCTTAGGAACTTCAATGTGATGCTATGGTCACACTCATTTGTAAATGTAGCTAGCATTGATGTGGAGACCATTTTGCCTTAGACATCTAGCCTAATTTCCAAATACATTACTGATAGGCTAGTTCTAAGACTACAAGGAGACTAGTAGATGCCATAAGTTTATGTTACCTATCAGAAATCTAGAAGATTCCAAAGTATAGTTAGTATAATATTAATAATACTTTGATGCTGGCACATAAGGCCCACACATTATTCCAGAACTCACCTAGAACCATGTACCATCTATAAGGGTAAGCATGATTATTATAATTATTTTATGGTTTTGGCTTAATTTTTTTCCTTAACTTCATTGATTTTACAACTTCTTATAGGTACAAGGTCAATGATTAGGGCTTGATCATCAATAATCAAATCTTGGCAGTGGATCAAAATGCTTTGGACAAATTTACCAAGAGTCCTTAAATTAGAACTCCTATGTATTAATAGTTTAGAGGGGACTTTGATGAATACACCACCAGGTTCAACCATGTATAGAAAAGGTGTAATGATGATAGGAAAATGCACAACTAGTGGGTAGATGTCAATAACATGGACTAGAACCTTGTAGGGAGGACCTCCACACTATAGTAGAAAAGTAAAGGTAAATGTAAAGGCTATAACTTTTAGTGTTTTTATGGCTATAACTTTGAGTGTTCTATTACTTTACCTAATCATTGAAATTGCTTATATTGATGCTAAAATTTGGTTATTGCTTTGCAAAACCTTCCATCTTGGTTGATGTCACTATACCACTTTTAGGTTTGCATCATGAGGATACCCTCACCCTGAAGTTTGGTGAAGTGATACCAACATAGAAGTGGTTAAAGTGACTAGTGCCTATATATGTTCAAGCAAAAATCCTAGGTGTAGGTTTGCTCAATGTATTTATGGCACCTATCCCTTCCATTCCTACTACAGATATGTTGCATTTCATCAACTCCTTTGATGAGAAAGTTTTTTTTAGCACCATCATCTAAGGTATAAAGGTGAACATGGACATAGGTTTTAGCCTCTTTTACAACTTTTTTGATATCCTTACTAATGTGGCAAAGGTTCGCACTAGCATAGTAAGGGAATTAGGTCATTGTTATGAAGTTCTAGAGTGGCTTGGTGCCAACATGGTTCACTCTAGAATTTTGATGGATAGCTTCATGAACCTTGATGCAAAGGAATCATATCCTTTGATTAGGTCTCATGAATTTTCCAAACTACTATCACAAAAGAAGGTAATTAGCCTAGCACAAGGGTGGACCTTTAATATGGTCCTAATGGAGGGCATTAGATTTGATTGGGCAACTACTTTCGCTATTGGGCTTTATGAGGAGATCCTTAGAGTCCATGTTGATACCTCTACAACAATCCATATGCACATTGTATCTTTTGTAGGTTATCTAAAGGGGTTTGTAGATTTTTTGATGGTGTATAGGAATGGACGATGGATTTCCCAAGATCCAAGTAAACTTTTAAGGCCTTGGATAAAGCACATTTATCCAACAGTGCAAGCCCAAAATCCACTGGAGGGGATGGATGATACATTATTCATCACCACTAAGAATCTTGATGTTAGGTAGTAAGAGTATCCTAATAGTACTAATGATGATTAGCCCCTCTCATTTCTTGCTAGTATCTAGGATGTCAAATGATAATGCATGGAGGTTAAAGGGGAAGCTAGGTAGAAACTCAAAAGGCCTATGGAGGAGGCACCCCCAGCATCATATCAACCTATCCCAAAGAAACTTAAGTTTAAGCTTAATTCATCATAGAAAGTGGTTGAAAGTATGCTTTGTTTAAATTTTTCTATTTCATGTTTTAAAATTTTATGGATACTTTATGGTTTCATGTGCTAACCAATTTTCCATGTTCTATGGTTGTAGATAAGCATTAGGTTATAGTAACCCAAGCTACTATGGGGGATGAACAAAGGCATGTAGAAGAGGTACTCCTAAAGAAACCTATCGTTGAAATATTTTTTGATGTAGGTACAGATCATTTGGATGCCTCGTTTGGTGAGGCAATACTAGGTACCTCTCCCATCATCATCCTAGAGGAGGGAGAGGAGGAGAAGCCAGGTATGCCTATGCCTTAACATTTTCATTATATCTCATTAGTTATCTTTGGCTATCATCCTAATCTTTTAATTATTGTTATGTTTATCATAGTTCCTAATCCACTAGCACAAACTCACATCCCTAAGTTTCATGTGAAACCATGGGTAGAGACTCTAGACAAAGTGAAGTTTCTATGAAGGATGGCTAAGAACATCATCGATCGATTGCACTAGTTCATGCTTAAGATAGGTAAGGATTTTGTTTTATGTGCTTTAGTTGTGAGATGTACTTGCATTATGTATATCTTATGTTGTCTTTTATGGTTGTATTTTATGCTTGTGTAGTGCCTTTTGTGGAATGGGACCCCAGTAGAGACATGGAGATAGACTCCTTGCCTAGGCTTCCTTTTGATGTGTCTAGAATACCCGTGAAGTTATATGAGACCATTACTGATTTAGAAATATTTTGTGCAAACCCTTCATGGGGTCTAGAAAGGTCCAATAAATCCATATGGGAGGAAGTTGTATCCTTAATAGAAAAGGCTCAAATATAGGAGGATACAATAAAAGATCACTGAGATTGTAAGGCCTTTGTGGAAGCCCAAGTGGCTAACTTAGGGGAATTGTTGACTAAGAAGATCATGTGGGCCTACTACTAGCATGTTGTATAGGAAAAAGTAGTAATCCTATGAAAGATGGTGGAAAAATGTATATAGATGGACCTCATCTCTTAAAAGGTTAAGGACTGGAAGGATCACTGTGCTTGGGTCCTATAGTCGGACAAGACACAAAAGGCTCACAAGTGATAGTATAAGATCGATCATGAGGCCTACCTAAGGGGGATCAAGAAGGAGTTGGTTTAATAGCACAAGAGAGAGTTTCTCATTTAGGAGATCTAGGTGAAATGTTCTTATCAACTTTTTGAAAGTACTCTCAAGGTAGAGCAATCGCGTACTCTTTAGATTAACACTATTGTAAGTAAGACCTCTACAATTGCTACTACTCATGAGCCTCCTAATTAGACTTCTATAGATAGGATCAACATCCTTTCTAGCATTGATTTTGGGGATGTTGACTTGGTCAACATGACAGAGGACCAAATCCATCATCATTTAGAAGAAGGCCATCCCCATCTACCCCTAAAAGTAATGGAATCAAAATCTCCACAGGTATAATATATTTTATGTTTTAGTCTTTTTTCTAAGCCATGATCTTGGATATGGGTTACTAACTAGCTATATGTTATTACATTTTAGGTCTTAGGAGACACTGGTGGCCCTAGTGGTGAGGGTGGGAATGACCCACCACTTCCTCCTTCGAATGTCACTCAGCAGCCTCCTTTAGTTTAGCTTGTTAGCTATTTATTATTATTTTCATGTTGATTGGCTATGATTAGGCAAGAATATGTTATGGATGTTTGTTATTCTTTGACATTTTTGACATTTTTTCCACACAATGTGTCCATGGCTATTGAAACACCTCAAAAAATGCAAGGTCATTCTAGCTTCACCAGGCCTTGCAACCTGCGCAAGCACTACAATAGTTCATCAGGAGGAGAACGCTCTGAGTCTGGGTCGGCCAGTTTGGAAAATTTTCTACATTAGGTGTAAATAGGCTCTACAGCTCATCCTTCCTATCCATCTAAGTAGCCTATCTAGTCAACAGCCTACTCAAAAATGGCATGGAGTTGGCAGCAGCATTCTAGGTGCACCAGGAATAGTTCAGTAAGTTTTCTAAGTCATGAAGTCTGCTACGCTATGCTACGCCTCGCCATGTAGCGTAGCAAGCTTCAAAAGATAGTTGTATAATGAAGTCCTATGCTACGCTATGCCACATAACATAGCATAGCATGGAAATAGCTTCACCAACAGTTCCCCACACTCAATTTCAAATCCTTCACTAATGTCCCTTTCTACCAGGAAGCGGTGGACCATGTCTACTGCTATGCTACACTGAGCTACAAAGTGCAACGAGGTGTAGCAATCCTACAGAAGAGACAAAAGGCAGCTTGAAGGATAGAAGTAGCAGAGTTTGTGAGACATGCATCTCAGGAAGCAAAGTTGATAAATCGGCAAAGCATTTGTGACTAAGGCCAGTTGCTACGCTACGTAGTGTAGCAAGCATGCATTGCACATATAGCAAAACAAACGACAAGATGCTATGCCAAGCATGCTACGCTACAAAGCATAGCAAGGCATGCGGGTGGTTGTGCGACATCAATGCACTTCACCCAATTGGATAGTTGGCACACGTCTCCAGACACTGACAACACAATTACGACATGGCAAGTTTATAGTTATAGCATAGTAGGTTCGTATTACAATGGTCTTGTAGGTCCAATGGTCATATGTGGCATGTGTGGTGCCAGTAGGTCAACACATGTCCTTTGGCCCATAAATATCCCAAGAAATAGCATTCAAAGAGGTTCAAAAATTTTGAATGAAACAACATTCAAAGGGTTTGGAATTTTCTGAAAAACAATATTCAAAAGAGGTCCAATCCCTGGTTCGGTTGGCACTCTTTGGCTAAGTCTCCTACTCTTTTCTCTGGCACTCAAGCTCTCTCCCTGGCATGTTGCCACAATATTATGATATTTTGTTCTATACCCTTTCTACCACCTTGGTAGAATCCCTATATTATTAGTGCCCAAGGCCATCCCCAAGTGTACAACCTTTTCTGTTCTCTATATGCCCTGGTTACTCTCAGGATCTTTGCACTTCATCACGTAGTGCAACCAATTGTATGCACCCTGACAGAGCAAACTTGTAGCTTCGGAGCAGTGCATGTTTCTAAATAAATTTTACTTTATTTCCTTCTTAATGTCTCATTCTGCACTATTCTTTTTGTTTTATTCATTTTTAAGCATTACTTCGTATTTCGTTTCTGTTTCAAAATATATATGTTGCAAAAGGCTATATAGACATCAACGTAAGTCCCTATTTGATTAACCAAACTGTTCAGGGTGCCCTGTATCTGCACACACCCAGCACGACCCTCCCATGAGTATGGGATTGAAATTGTTGCGCTCGTCAACCCCTCAATGTTTTCCAGCCATCGACATCTTCAGTCGCTACATTTTCCTGGCGCTAAAAGGAGGGCCTTTTGGTGCCTTTCCACATGTCATGGTAGTTCTGTGAGCCTTCTACACCCTGATATGCATAAGCATAAATGTGACACCCTCTTGTGGTTGTTTGTGCTTTGTGCGGTGCAGATTGTTCACTTCGACAATTCCTTGGGAGCACCATAGAACACAAGGCCTACAATCGCTAGCTAACTAGCTCACCTCACGGTAGTCTTGCATGCGTTTAGTACCCCATCTTGTGTGGTACAAAGCAGTCACCTCGACGGTCCCTTGGGGATCTTGTGAGATGTAAAGCCTTCCTGACTACTAGTTAGACTACCTTTTTTTCTGTATCCCATCTCGCATGGTGCAGAGTGGTCTCCTTGATGGTCCCTCAGGGATCTTGCAAGACGCAAAGCCTTCTTGATAGCTAGTCAACTATCTCGTATTACGGTAGTCTTGTAAGCCTTCTACACCCTGATATACACTAGCATAGACTTGACACCCATCTGTGGTTGTTTATGCATCTTGTGGTGTAGATCGGTCACCTCGATGGTTCCTTGGGAACCCTACAAGATATAAATCCTCTAACTATCAGTTGACTTGCCTTCCTATCTTACGGTAGTCTTGCATGTGCTCCATACCTCATCGTGCACTAGCATAAAATGACAACCTTTTGCTATTGTTTACACTTTATGTGGTACGGATCGGTTGCCTCGGTGATTCCTCTAGAATCCGGCAAGACGTAGAGTCTTCTTTTTGTAGCCTTTCAATCTTTCTATTCCTTTTGCATTTCTTGCACTTTTTTGCATAACTACTCATTTAGCAATGGCTTTTTTGAATACTGCTGCTAGCACGTTCAACGTGGAGGTGTCCATCATAGTTCAAGACACCGCTCATGTTGAACAACTGTTAAACCCGATGCTGGAGATGCATCGATCTCTCAGAATACAAAATTGAGGACCTGAGGGATTGGCCCAGCAACATGAGTGTTACAATTTTCTCTGTGCAAAGGTGTAGGCAAATCTACCCTTGGATTTACATGAACTCAAAGAAAAATGCAGTTTCGAGTTCGTTTACTACAATGGGAAGGAATCTTTCTCTATTCCTAGCATTTCATTGCCTTTAACTAAAACATACCAAAGGCTTCTAGACCAACTAATCTAGTTGGCTAGGCTTAGGGAGCAACAGGACACAACGCCAACCAAGAGGATGATTTCTATGATGGGCAGGAAGAACTCGATTCCCAATCGAATGAAGGAGGTCCAACCAGCCCTGCTCCTGTCCCTCCTACCCAGTCCTTCTGGGCCAAGCTGTCTTCTCTTACCACTCCTTTTGTAATCGTGCCTACACTTCCACAACCCATGATTATGGCTGCTATGGGAATCCACATCAATCCTATGGCACTTCCATGCCTGTTCTCGCCTGTTTTGCCTACACCATTTATAGCTACTATCCCTTTGGAGGCTATTCAATAGCCCATTCCTGTGGCACATAACATGCCAATTATGGCTACCCTATCACATGTTCATACCATACCAACTTCGCAAACATACACGAATTCTATTCCTACATTCACCTCATTTCCACCCACTGCGGCGGGCCCTGGCCCATCCACATGGTGGGCCTCATTTTTTTCCTCGCCTATGCTATAACCATCGCAAATGTCTCATTTCATGTGCTCCTAAGTACACCAAGCCTTGCAATCAGCACTGCCTAACACGGGGCTATGGTCTATGCTATCAGTGACACAAGCAGTATACCCAACAGCCCAACTAGCGGCTACTACCTTAACAACACTACCTATCGGATGGTGGAAAACACAGGCAGCACTGTTCATGGGGGTCATCCTAATGGCACAACTGATGGGTCATACTGCCACTCCCACCATACTACAAATGGGAGCTTCCCTAGCAGCTCCCCAGCCATCCACTACTTTCCCAGGTCTAGACTAAGCATTTCAGCTCATCTAGACCCTAACTGAGGAAATAAAATGCCTCAATGATGTTGGGTCTGATATGGTACAAGTCATGGAATTTTATCAGGGTGACCCTGTTAGCCCTATAATCCTAGCTTTGACGTTACTTTCGGGGATTTCTCTTCCACACATCACAAAGTATGATGGGGGGTGGGGGTGGGAGATCCCAACGTGAACCTTGTTACCTTCAGGTCTGAGTCTTTACTATTGGAACAATGGCCACACATGATCATTCATGTATTCACCATGTCCCTAGCTAGAAATGCCCTAGATTGATACCATGTGTTTTCACACTCATCCATCTCAACCTTGGAAGAGCTCCTGACCCAGTTCATGACATGCTTCAAGTACAACTTGAAGCCAGAAACCACACTGGACCAGTTGATGAGCGTAAAGAAGGACCCGCTAGAACCAGCCCAAAAATTCATTCAACGTTGGAGCACAACCCTTAACGAAATCTGCGAGCCCATTGCGAAGGCCCACTTGCTGGCCATCTTTAAGTGTGTAGTAAATGACTTCATCAAGTCCAAACTATATTACCTCGCTCCTCAGTCTCTTAGTTAGGCTTTCGCTCAAACTAAGAGCATACACGACGTGGCCAAAGTAAGCAAAGACCCAGCCTATATTGCTTACAAAAACACCTTCACAAAGAAGGAAAAGGGTAAAGCCTTGACAACCACAGTGGCTACTATGGAAAATGAGTCCAAGCCCAAGCCTAGTGGTGGTGATAGCAAGAATAACAAGAAATCGACCATACCTACGGCTAACCCTATGCCCAAACTGGGCCAAGCACCGTAACCTGCTGCACCTACACTCGAGACATCTGCATACACCAAACCCAACTTTGAGCACAAAGAACGCTCGAAATACATCTTTTTGCCTCTCAAACCTTCAGAAATCTTGAAGAAACTATTGGCAACATGGTACATCCAACACAAGAATATGTCAGAAGAAGAAAATGCAAGACATCAACACTACTGCGAGCTCCTTAGGAATCCTTCTTTGGCCTTTCCCAATGAGCCTCCAATTCTTAGGGATTTCAGGTTAGATAGGTTTTGTGAGTACCACTAACTATGTGGTCACACCACGGATTATTATCTATCATTGCAGGATGACATCCAAAGATTACTCAATTTGGGGAAGCTGGTGCTGGATGAAAGCAACCCAGTACACCCTAAAAATCAATCTACGTATGTCTACATAGATCCCCTTAACACCAATAATGCCAGCTATGTAATCAACACCATCAGCATTGAAAATGATCCCAGGCCATCCTGCCAATCATTTGTGATCTGTGTGCCTCAATGTAGTGCACTAGCACCACCAACGGTTGGTCCAAGCTCGCAGTCGCCCTTCATCCTGAAAGTTCCACCACGGGCATCCACCTTTGCACCACCTATTGGCAAGGCCACGTGGTCCTGTCAGTTAACACCTCTAGATCCATTCATCATTAGGGGGCCGATGTCTTCAACAGCCCTTATCCCACGTAAAAGAATTGAACAACCTCCTCGCCCCACAAGGTGAGAAGCCCACTTGTTGAGCGAGACGTCAAATGGAGGTACCGTCAAGGGTATCCCCAAGCCTATGCCTTCGCCCCTCGCATCTGCACCTTTGTCACCAAATATGAATGTCGACATGATTACGTAGCTTGTACCACCTGGCCAACAGGGATCTAAACCTCGATCTGAGGTCACCTCTCCTTGAGAGATTTATCTTCTAGAATGAATCGAAGAGGAAGAAGGTGTCAAAAAAAGGGGCGGCCAAGATCCTCTGGACACCCTCACCCAGTTCAAGCAAGCTCTAAAGCAGAAAAATGCTAGACTCAGATTGTACAGCCTAATCATGACATCTGTGCCCCACCGAGAAGCTCTAGTCCACATATTAATGGTGATTCTGGTCGACAAAAACATGCGAGTAGAAGAGGAAGTGATCCACTTGGTAATGATTCCCTCTGTACCCGCAGAGACTGTGCCACCCTAATTAAATTTCCGTAATGATCCCATTAGGGAAGATCTTGAAGGGGGTCAAGTGACTATGATGCCTCTCTTCATCACAATTTGGGTTGGTCAACACTAGATCTGAAGGATACACGTTGATGATGGGGCCACCAAAAACGTCATTTCCTTCCCTATTGTGGATAAATTGGGATTGATCGACTAGATCAAACCAACAATGACATTGTGTCTGAGGTCCTTCAATGGGGCACGTGTCCTGGTGAAAGGCACAATTCACGTAAACTTTGTAGTAGGGGACCAGTTCCCCACAGATGCAACATTCATCGTAGTCGAAGAAATGCCCAGGTTTAACTTGATCTTGGGAAGATCATGGTTAGCACAACTTAGGGCTATCTCCTTGCCTATACACCAGGAAATCCACTTACCATACGCAGGTAGGGAGGTTGTAATCCATGGTGACAAAGTGGCAATGCAAGTAATTAGCAACATAAACATGGAACAAGGCTTAGAGGTTACAACCTCTGAGAATGAAGCACCTATTCATGCATGCATTAATCATTCAATGGAAGGATCATCTCAGCGAGCTGACTCCTAAATAAAAAATGCATGGGTCAAGTTGCCCTTCCAAGTGGAGGACAATGATGTGAATAAGTGCCCTGGCAAAACACCTCGACCTTACATTTCGATCAACCCACGATGGGTCAAGAAGCAGCTACGCATAGCGTAGCAACCCTACTGCTTCCTGCCAAGTTTCTATCCCTTGTACATTCATCGTTTCCTTGCCTTGTTAGTATGCCATCTGTCTGGCATGCTACGCTAACTGCCTGAAATGGCCTAAAACTATCATCACCATTTTTGCTTCGTTAACATATTATCTCTTTTGGACAATGGCCTAGAATGGCCTAAAACTAGCATTGTTGATTTTTCACTTTATCCTATTAGCATATTACGCAATGGCCCGAAATGGCCTAAAATTAGCATCGTTGCTTTCCGCTTTATTAACATGCCGTTTTTCTGGCATGCTATGCTAACAACCCGAGATGGCCTAAAACTAGCATCGTCACTTTGTTGCTTTGTTAACGAACTATATCTTTTGGCAATGGCCTGAAATGGCCTAAAACTAGCATTTTTGCCTTTCTCTTTGACATGTTACACAATGGCCCAAAATGACCCAAAACTAGCAATGGCTCGAGATGGCCTAAAACTAGCATGTGAGAGCATGAAAACTTTACATAGTACACAAGTTAACATAACATCGGTTTCTTTTCTAAAGTTTTTCATTTCATTAATTTTTTTTTCCTATTTGAAATATTTGCAAAATTTTAGCATTTCAAAATTTGCAAAAAATAAAAATAAAAATAAAAATCCCATGCTATCATGGGTTGTCTCCATTTACATCACCTTTGCCACTTGCCTTTGCTTCATCTGCTTGTGCATCATCCGCCCCTGCATTGCCTTCTGCCAGTTCTTCGTTCCCTTCCTCCACGAGTCTCACACCCTCATCTTACACTTGCATCGCAAGAACGAAGTAGTTAGCTAGGGCAACAAACACAATAAATGCAAGCTATAACATAGCATGAGCATCTACCCATTAAAGTGACTAACCTGAGAGGGACTTGCATCTGTCTCAGGGGATATCCAGTCTAGATCGAGCCTGAGGTGACACCGAATCTCCTCTATCATAATGTCCATCCAATGCTTGTTGCTAGGTTCAGCATTCACAGTAGTAGCTTTCTCCCTTTCCACAATCGTCCATCTTAGAGGTTCCGGGGAAAGGGAGGCAGTTGCGGTCTCTCTTATAGGAAGGTCCACCTTCAAGTCAGGATATTTCGTGACCTTCACTTGCTCTTTGAACTTAGTGTAGGCCTCAAAAATTCCAATGCCATTCATGAATGCTTCGTACGTGAATGCCTCCACAGTAGCGTCTTTGTACAGTCTTTGATGGGTGTCGTTCTCCAGCTTGTATGCACGTTTTTGGTTTCTCTGGGTTTGTCCCCATTCGAAGACTTTGGCACTAATATCTTTCATATCTTGACACTTCTGGGCTAGCAAGCCCATCTACATTTGCTGCTCGACTATCTCACAAGTGGACTCAACGTTCTGGTAAACAAAAGTCCAAAATCTAGCGTAATCATCCATAGCCTTGTAGCAGCCATCAACGTCAGGGTTACGGTTTATGAGGAAGTCAACCCTCGACCTGAGATCTGCCACCTCAGCAACCAGCTCAGCCTCTCTTTACTCAGCCCTTTGGACCCATTTCCACAGATCCTTGTTAATGTGCTTACACTCCCATAGAAAGCATGTTAAGTGCAAAATATACTTCTAGGCCTTGTTGAACATGCGATGAGGCACCTGGGTCACGTCAAGTGATAGTGTAGGCACAGTGCCAATTCTCATGGGTTGAGCAAGGTCCCATTTGAGCTAAGAGGCTATGTCAACATGAGGAACGAAGCAATCGTGTTAGCATAGCAAAATCAAAAAACTCAAAAATTTTTGACAAAACAACATAGGAGCATTTAATACTACCACTTACCTGCACTAGGGTCCACCTACTGAAGGCATCTGACCATGTCGTCAACAAGTCCTTGTACAAATGTAAACTTGTTAGGGATCTCAGCCCGTGACTCCGCACAAATCGGAGGAGGTCCCGCGGCATCAGTAGTAACACCTGTTACATGATTAAGCATGTTAACAATGGCCAAAATGGACTATGATAGGGTAGATGTCCTACCGAATCACTAGTGCCCAACTGCAGTCTTTCTGCTTACTGATGTAGGATGATAGTGGTAGCCTCAGTGGAGGGCCCTACTAAATCCATACAGGCCCCTTCCTCATGCGCTAGTACCTTTCCTTTCAAGAGACCAACATATTTTTTATTCAAGGGGGATGCCCCCTTGTTGATAGGAGGCTCCCTAATAACAAGAGCCCCTACCCTGGAAATAGGAGCTTCTTTATTCCTGACTGGGGTCCTTTCCTTCGAGACTAGGGCCTTCGTGTCTTTATTTGTTATCCCCATCCTAAGGGTTGACGCTTCCTCATCACCTTCTTCTTCATCTTCTTCTTCCTCTGCTAAGCAAAAAATGCATGTTTGCGTCAATTCAAAACAAGCTGGCTTAAAATAGATGCTACGCTACGTTGCACTACCTAGTGCATCATAGTGTAGCAAACTATAGCAAAGTAAGAATTACACAAAAATGCCTACCAATGGGGGGTTGCGTCCTCTACAGCTTGAGCTGCAATCTTCGTCCCTCCTCTTCGTGAAGGGTTTCCTTGGCTAGGGGAGGTCTCTTCTTGCATAACTCCTTAGCACAGTCTCAGCTATGAGATGTTCACCCCATGTCATGCTACTGGTTATAATAGGTGGCATCTCTCCTATGCTATCCTGGCCACGAACGTTGCAAGCCGCCAGATTTTTAGTTGTTACAAACAACGACTCCTTGACCATTTTAGGGGGATCCTAGGATCGCATAGTCTAGAGGACCTATCGAATCCATGGCTTGGGAATTTGGTTGCGATCTCGCATGGAATAGAATCCATCCTCCTAGACCACCAGAAACTTTGTGAAGTGCTTCAAATAGCCTATGTAGAAAGCATAGTGTATGTTGGATCGGGACTCCATGTGCTCATGGAGTCCCAAAATCTTAGCCTGCAAGCCACTACATAGGAAACTAGCCCAGTTGTAATGGGCCCCTTCTTCCATAACCTCCCACATTATCCAAGCCTACTCAAGCCCTAAGACCTTCCCTTGGGTGAGAAGTTGAGGGAATGCATGGGCATGAAAGACTAGGTAAATCCCCATGGCAAGGTTGTCCTTAAGATTTTCCATGGGGAACCCTTTTCTCTCCTTGGTGAGCCTCAACCACTACTTGATATGCTGTTTCTGAAGAGTCAACTCCTACTTTCCCTTTGACACTATAGAGGTGCCATCAGTAGGAACACCAAATAGATCTACAAACAACTAGTCATTGATTTGAATGATTACCTGCACGTCCCACACGTACGTGTGAAAATGTCCTGCCCTCCCAGAGAAGGAGTTGACCAAGGAAAGCATCTTAGCAGCAGAGACTCTTGGATTCGGAGCCATGAATAGATCCATAAGCCCCACCTTTTAGACTTTCTCGAGCAAGGAGTCTAGGGCCCCTCGTTCTAACCAGCTCTGGCTCACCGCTACTTCACCATATTTGAAGTAGATGTTTGCCCCTTGCCTCTCGGAGGTTACCACCATCACCTCAAAAGGCTTCTTCGCTCCTACAACAATTTTCACAAAATGCACTTAGCATAACACTGCAGAGAATGCAAAGAGTATGAAAACACTTAAGCATGTTGTGCCTGCCTTTTGACCCACCAGGTCTATACGGTAATGGAAACAACAGGAGTTCAATCAAAACCTCTTCAACCGTGACATGTTTGAAGGGTACTTTCCACTCCTTATGTAGCCAACCCTTCTCCCTACACTAATTTTAGAGAATGCAGAACATGTGTAGGTAGGTATAGTACTCTCCCTCTCACTGACCAATCACACCCACCTGCAGGTTCTTGGCAGAAGCAAAATCTTGTAGGGCTAGCTACACTGTAGCCAGTAGACCCAACCAGTCATGAACCCCATCATCATCAATATAGAACTTGGTGACAAACATACACTGCTAGGATTTGTTAAGGTATGGTCAGCATTGCACAACGAAATAGAGCAAAGATGCAAAACTCACCTGCCAGCATAATAGACAATCCCTTGTGGGTTCTTAAAGTACATCGCCATGTGACGTGCAAGAAATAATGTGTTGTACAGGTGGTAGTAGTTGTATTCCAACATGTCCCAGATCCAGGCTAAATTCCTCAACCCTATTGAGTGTTGGTTGGATCACCCTCCCTACCTACTCATGATTGCCTCATCGGTAAAGTATCTCAGGATGCCCGATTTTCCCCTGGCAGCATGGCTTCTATTATGCCGAATGACTCCTTCTCCTCTAGAGAAGACCAAAAAGTCACACTAAAGTGGTCAATAAGGAATTGCAAGAAGTCTTTTACCCCTTCCCTAACCTAGACCACTTGATCTCCCAAATGTATTTAGGGATGAGGAGCATTGGCCACAGTTCTGCTCACATGGCACAAGACCCCTCCAATGTCCAAAACAATCAGCCGGGACCTTGGTCTCACCCTACACAATGCAATTAGCAAATATTAGCATCACACTTGAATGTAATACACATGAAACATAGTAGTGTATAGTAGCCCATACATATAGCATAGCATGACCCTCTGCCCGTACATAGGGTAGCAAGAGCGTAGAAGCCTAGCATAGTAGGAGCATGCGAATAGCCTAGCGTAGCAGCAAAAAAACTAATGACATACTTAAACAAAATATGTGTTGCATAATCGCATCACATATGAATGAGCCCTTCCAAGGGTTTTACATTATGGCATGCTAGGATCATGCAGCCTAAACTTCCCCAGGCCCCACAGTTATGACAACCACGATGGTGGTAGTGTTAGCGACCTTACATGCAACCACGACGAAACATCTGTGCATCAGCCATGACCAAAATGGCGAGCGCAGTGATACAAAGGCTAAAATAACATGACCATAGAAAACATAGATAGCAAAACAAATATGATAAAAAAAAAGAGCAGAAAATGATAGAAGGCACAAAACTAAAAAAGCGAAGGAGACATAAAAACTTATTGGGTCAACGATGTGCTCTTCCGCACCAGAACACACACTTGTGGCACACACCTCAGGGTCTTCTTCACCTCCTCAACCTTTGAAAGCACCAAATGAGTCTTAGGAGCCATGGTCTCACTTGTAGATTTCTGCCCTTCGCTATAGAAATTCACCTTGCTAATCGATCAACACAATTGCTTCGTGCTCCGAAATTGCCTTGTGCTCCGATGAGGGTTCTGCACTCTTACGATAAAAATGGTCAAATTTCTAGGGTCTAACCCCTATTTATGGCCATAAGAGGAGGGAAACTTGCCACCCTCTCTTTCTCCAATTAATGCGGAGTGCACCGTACAGTGTAGCATGCTTGCCACAACATCATAACATTATTAGCATTAAAGCCTTGACACGCTTCAAGAAAACTACTTACCTTCCCGAAAACAAAAAACAATTAATATTTGTTTTTTATTAAGGGTACAAGAAGACCTTAAACTAGCAATCCTAGCGTAGTTGCACCCCTCAGGGTCCAAAAAGACCCTAAATTAGTAGTTTCAACCCATTACGTTCGTGGTCCACAGATAATGTGAAACTAACAACACCACATGCTTGCACCTGTAGTTATCTCATCCTCCTCCACATAGGTGGTATCACATTTTCTAGGGGTTTCATGTTTTCATTTTCACACTAGCAGTTTGATACTTCTCATACCCACAATTTCCTATTTTGCATACTATTACTTTGCATATTAAGATCTTGCATGTTGCAATATGGTAGTTCGAAGTGACATTAAACTAGCAGTTTGGCATTTGCATATCAACAATTACACAGCTTCGCACTTTACATCAGCAATTTTATACCTTTAGCAATTCTACACTCTTGTGCGTTGGTGGTCCACCATGACCTTAAACTAGTAAACATTCAATCTTTACGCTGCCACACTTAGCAAGTTACATCTTGGCGTTGCTTTGCAGATTTTCGTTTCACACAATCTTTGATGCCCATTAACTAAGCTTGCATCTTATGATGGAAAGTCAAGTGAGAGATGGGAATCCATCATGACCTTTCCATGTCTTTAACATTAGCAAGGCCACAGGGCAAGCTTGCAAGACAGTTGAACCTCGACATGATCAACTAGGGGTTGACTACGACTAGCACTATAGCAACCTTAGAAGCATCCCTTGATTGGCCCAAGCACATGGTCCAAGCCATAGACTTAGAGGCTGGGGATGTAATCGAGGACCCTCTGGTTGAGACACCTATGACCACGTTAAAAGGGGAGGTGAAAAAGTTAAGACTCAGCTCCCTCCTAGACACACAAACACATAAAAGTGTAGCTAAAATTATGCAAGACAACATCGATGTCTTTGCATGGTTGTACAGCGACATGTCAGGTCTAGATCCATGGCTTATTCAGCACAACATTGTCCTAGACCCACACGTGAAGGCAGTCAAGTAGAAAGCTCGTAAAGTTAAGCTAGAAATCACACTAGTTGTGAGGGATGAAATCACTAAGCTATACTAAGTAGGTTTCATCCACGTGGTCGACTATTCAAAATGGGTGTCCAACGTCATTGTAGTTTCAAAGAAAATGGGAGGGATATGGATCTGTATAGACTTTTGAGACTTGAACAAGGTAATGATCAAAGACAACTTCCCACTCCCGAGCATTGATCAGCTCATCAACACCACGGCTAGCCATGCTCTGCTATCCTTCATGGATGGTTTCTCCAGACACAACCAAATCTTCATTAATCCAGAGCACCAGCTGTCAACAACCTTCATGACCCCATGGGGGACCTTCTGCTATACCATGATGCTGTTTGGGCTCAAGAATGCTGGAGCAACCTACTAGCGAGCCATAACTTACATTTTCAGTGACTACATCCTAGAAACATTAAATGACTACGTAGATGATATAGAGGTTAAGTCCAAGGAGGTAGCTGATCACCCACGCGATCTAGGGGTAGTCTTCAAATGCTATAAAATGCATGATCTATGCCTCAATCCTAAGAAGTGCATCTTCAGGGTGAAAATAGGACGCATGTTATGGTTCGTAGTATTAGAGGCTGGAATACGGGTGTACCCTGACAAAGTCAAGGCCATCGTCAACCTAGCGCCTCCCACAAACCTTAAAGAGTTACGTGGTTTACAAGGTAGGGTGCAATTCATCGGAAGGTTTATAGCAAGGTTGACCAACAAGTTACACCCCATGCAACATCTTCTAAAGAAGGGGCTTGACTTTGAATGGACAACCCAGTGCCAACAAGCCTTCGACGACCTGAAGAAGGAGCTCTCGTACCTCCTGACGGTGCACCCACCACAAAGGGACAAACCTTTATTCATATACCTTACCACCTTTGACACATCCATATCGGCATTGCTATGTCAGAAGCGAGATGAAGGTTCTGAGATACCAGTGTATTACCTAAGCCATGCACTAGTAGCATACGAGGCAAAATACAATGAAGTGTAGAGGAATTTCCTAGCCTTAGTGTTTGCACTAAAAAAGTAGTGACATTACTTGTTCTGCAGCACAACCAACATCATTTGCAAAAGCAATATACTCTGGGCTATTACCAAAAACCTATACGAAAGTAGAAAGATAGCCCAATGGAAGGCAATAACCACAGAACTCGACCTATGCTATGTAAGTCAATCATCGACAAAGGGTCAAGCCATAGCGACCCAACTCACAGCCTCACCAGTCGATGACTAGGAAACCATAGACCTTGAGTTCCTAGACAAATACTTAGCAATGTCAATATTGTTTCACTGCATTTCGAAGCCACCTTGCACTTCGACAGCACTTCAACCATGCGAGGAGGTAGTGCCATGACTGTCATCACATTTCCCTATGGGGAAATGCACCCATCCGCTTATCAATTTACATTCCCTTGCACCAACAACGTGGCAGAGTATGATGGGCTACTCAAAGGCCTCTTAACTTCTTAAGCACTATGCATAAAAAACTTGGCAATCCAGGGAGATTCACAACTAGTCGTGAATCAAATCACCAAAGTCTACACCTGCAAAGCTATGCACCTGCAACCCTACTGCGACCTAGCAAAAGTCCTACTTAAGCAATTTATGACCACTGATGTGCAACATGTGCTGCGCAATGAAAACATCATGGAAGATGCCTTAGCTACCCTAGCATTAAACATTCCATCACATTCCCTGGAAAACCTACCAACCTTGATCATAGAATGTGTAGAGCCTATCACTTAGGTGGAACCCATGACATTTGTCAGTGCTGCAGATACCCAAGAGAGATGCAATCCTAGGTGGATTGACATCTGTAGCATGGCAAGCCCCCAGGTGGATTGACATCTACGTAGAGAGATGCAATCCGTAAGCATGGCTGAAAATATGTGCTCATGGGAAGTGATGCCCTGTGCCGACGCTCCTATGATGAGATATTGCTAGCATGCGTGGGTGGTGAGTAAGTGCAAAAGGTAGTTAATGAAGTACATGAGGGGCTATGTAGTGGACATATAGCACCCAGGGCTATGGCTGCCAAAATTAGATGCCTAGGGTACTATTGGCCTTACATGGAGCGTGACTGCCTGTCGAAAGTCAAGATGTGTGACACGTGCCACAAATATGCAAATTTCATACACATAGCACCTACAGATCTACATCCAATGAAAATCACATGGCCCTTCCATTGATGGGGACTAGACCTCATAGGGCCTATCACACCTAAGTCCTCCATAGGGTATAGCTTCATTATCACTACTACAAAGTATTTTACCAAGTGGGTGGAAGCTATTCCCCTAAGGAAGATGACGTCTCAGCAAATCCCACTTCATCCTCGACAACATTGTGACAAGGTTTGGCCTTCCAATAACTATTGTGATCCACAATGGGCCACAGTTCAGTAGTATGGAAACCTGAACGTTCTGTAGCAATCTAGGCATTAAACAATCATTTTCTTCCCCTTATTATCCGTAGGCGAACAGGCAGGCAGAAGTAGCAAATAAGTCCATCATTAACTTGCTGAAGTAGATGCTTAACAAAATCAAGAGGTAGTGGCACAAGCAAATCCTCTACATCTTGTAGGCCTACAGAATGACTTGTAGAACTGCAACAAGTAAGACCCCTTACAGTCTCATTTATGGATTTGAAGCTATATTTCCTCTTGAGTTGTAGGTACCCTCACTATGGATGATCCTGTCTGGCATTGTGCGTGAAGCCCAGAACAACGAATTGTGAACCATCAACCTCAATTCAGTGGAGGATGAATGCATGCAGACGCTGAGATGAATTGAGCACTACCAGAGTAAACAGCAGCAAAATCTCCGTGCAAACACACATCGACAACCAGTGTAGAAAGGAGACCTCATCCTCAAGGCCTTCTATGAGCATGTGAGAAAATTCTCAGCAAACTGGGAAGGTCCTTACATGGTCACCAAAGCCTTAAGAAATGGAGCCTTCAAACTAGTGGACATGGATGGCAACGAGTTTGCCAACTTGGTGAACCACTCGTACCTCAAGCCGTACTACATCTGAAGCACAATGGAAATAACAAGCACCATCCACTATGATGATAAAATGGCAGTCACACCAAGCACTATCCACTACGATGATAAACTAGCAACAGCACCGAGTAGCATTCGCAATGACGATAAACTAGTAGCATCGAGCAGCACCCGCTACGGCATAAAATTGGCAGCAATCATCCGCTACGACATAAAACTAGCACTATTAGTCCACTATGATTATAAAATGGTGTTGCATGTCTGCTACAATGATAAACTAGCATGTACGGTCTACTGGGACATTAAACTAGCACAGCAGTCCCCTGGGACCTTAAACCAGCACATAGTCTACCAAGACCTTAAACTAAGTTCGTGTCGCATCCTATGCATGCACCAGCACTAGATACACATCGAATGAGTGGGCGCGATGCTAATGTGTGTGTGGGATGTCATAGCTCTAGAACGCCATTCACAACACACTAAGAATGTGGTTTGGGACACACGCAACACTGCCACCCTTGGCATCATGCTGATCCTTTAAAGATGCCATATGGAGTCACACTAGCCCTTCGAACCTACCATCGCCATGGCCCATCTCCCTAATGGTAGTTCCTGGGCTAGTTCCCACATCTGGAGTGCCAGAAGTATTGTGGTCTAGCCACAATATTTTTACTCTCCAGTCCCTTGCCAACGTCTTAGCCTGAAAGATGTTTAGCTATGTGGTAGCTAATCCCATATCTGAACTAAGCATGCATGCCTTTGGTGGGGATTCCAGTGCATCTACACCAAAAATGACTCCCGATGTCTCGGAGGCTAGCTCCTCCACACCGGTGCTGCCAAGGCCTCTACTGGCCTTTTTTCTTTGGGCATCTCACACCATCATGGTGCCCAAGAGTCACAATAATGCTAGCAACTAGCAAGACCTTATCCTCATAGACACATCTCACTACAACAGCAAATGCTACAGCATCACAAAACAAGTGCCTCGACTAGCTTGGATACTACAAAGTGCAAACTCCTGAGGCGCGTGTAACATAGCTCACCACCTAGGGAACACAGTGCTAGTTCCATGGCATGTGTAACATAGCTTGCTTCATGGAACACACTGGTAGGTGGGTCAAAACTCTTCACAAATGTAACACAACTCATCTTGTGAAGGAAGTACCCGTCCTATGAAAGGTTGAAGAACAACGCCAACCAAAGATGAAAATGCAAAGGAGTCCCTCCAAGCATTCTGACGAGGGACTCTACTAAACATCATCTTTGCTCTCTAACTTAACCTCTACAAAACCAATGCAACACTCTCATGTGCGGCCAAGTGACGTCTCGACACTCACCAAGCGATAGCCTCAGCATCTCGCCTGCTACGATGTTTTGTATTCTTTGCTGATGTCTATTGAGCCTGTTCTCTAGACATTGATAAAGAGGGATTAATGAAACACCTTAAAAAATGTGAGGTCATTCTAGCTTCACTAGGGCTTAGAATCCATGTAAGCACTACGACAGTTCATTAGGAGGAGAATGCTCCGAGTTCGGGCTGGCCAGTTCGTTAAATTTTATACTTTAGGTGTAAATAGGCTCTATAGCTCATCCTGCCTATCCACCTAAGTAGCCTATCCAATCGACAACCTACTCAGAAATGGCATAGAGTTGGCAGCAACATTCTGGGTGCACCAGGAATAGTTCGGCAAGGTTTCTAAGTCATGAATTCTGCTACGCTATGCTACACCTTGCCATGTAGCATAGCAAGCTTCAAAAGACAATTGTAGAATGAAGTTCCATGCTATGCTACACCACATAACATAGCATAGCATGGCAATAGATTCACCAATATTTCTCCACGCTCAATTTCAAATCCTTCACTAATATCCCTTTCCACCAGGAAGCGGCGGACCATGTCTACTGCTACGCTACATTGAGCTACAAAGTGCAGCAAGGTGTAGTAATCCTGGGGAAGAGACAGAAGGCAGCTCAAAGGATAGAAGTAGCAAAGTTCGCAAGACATGCATTTCAGGAAGAAAACTTGATAAATCAGCAAAGCTTTTGTGACTAAGGTGAGTTGCTACACTATTCTACACTATGTAGCGTAGCATAGCATAGCAAGCATGCATCGCACATATAGTAGAACGAACGACAAGATGCTATGCCAAGCATGCTACGCTACAAAGCATAGCAAGGCATGTGGGTGGTTGTGCAACATCAATGCACTTCACCTAATTGAACTATTGGCACATGTCTCCAGATGCTGACAGCGCAATTACAGCATGGAAATTTTATAGTTATAGCATAGCAGGTTCACATTACAATGGTCTTGCAAGTCCAACGGTCATATGCAGCATGTGTGGTGCCAGCAGGTCAACGCATGCCATTTGGTCCTATAAATACCCCAAGAAATAGCATTCAAAGAGGCTCAAAAATTTTGAACAAAATAGAATTCAAAGGGTTCAGAATTTTTTGAAAAACAATATTCAAAAGAGGTCCAATCCTCGGTTTGGTTGGCACTCTTTTGCTAAGTCTCCTACTCTTTTCTCTGGCACTCAAGCTCTCTCCCTGGCACGTTGCCATAATATTCTAATATTTTTTTCTATACCCTTTCTACTACCTTCATAGAATCCTTGTATTGTCAACTCCCAAGGCTGCCCCCAAGCACACAACCTGTTCTGTTCTCTATACGCCCTGGTTAATCTTGGGATCTCCGCACTTGATCATGCTGTGCAACCGATTGTATCCACCTTGACAGAGAAAACTTGTAGCTTTGGAGAAGTGCATGTTTCTAACTACATTTTACTTTATTTCTTTCTTATTATCTCATTATGCACTATTCTTTCTATTTTATTCATTTTTAAGCATTACTTTGCATTTTGTTTTCAAAATATATATGTTGCAAAAGGCTATATAGAAGATGACGTAAGTCCCTGTCTGATCGACCAGACCGTTCAGGGCACCCCATATCCACACATACCCAGCATGGCCCTCTCATGGGTATGGGGTCGAAACTATCATGCCCGCCGACCCCTCGGTGTTTTCCAACCATTGACGTTTTCGATCGCTACAGTTATGTATGTTATGGAAATTTTATCTTCAAATTTAAATTTTGGTTTTATTTTTGACTATATGCATTTATAGTAGTAGTGAACATTGTAAATGTTATAGATATTGAAAATGGCTATGTTTATGTTTTTTGGTTATAACATTTAATGGTTAATTGAAAAAAAGAAGTATCATAATAAGTAAGATGTTTGCTATTTTTAGGTCATCATGGGCACAAGTTATATTGAAAAATTATGGCTACACTTCCAGTTTAAGGTCATGGCAGGCCATAGTGCTTGTTTAATATGTTAGTATATCCTAGTGTCAATTTAACTTCTTAGCAGATGGTAATGGTAGTTTAACGTCTTAGCGGATATAATGCTACTTTAACTTAGGAAAAAATGCTATAGTAAATAGGAAAAAATGCGAAAAAAATTAGGATACATGCATAAAATAAACAAAA
The DNA here is from genome assembly GCA_015680685.1 of Gnetum montanum. NCBI lineage: Eukaryota > Viridiplantae > Streptophyta > Gnetopsida > Gnetales > Gnetaceae > Gnetum > Gnetum montanum. Next base: position 81,180 of record MNCI01010839.1, on the reverse strand, counting down.
AAAGAAAAGTAAGGCTACTTGGAAATCGGTGCATTTAGTCATAGGGGCATGGGAAGGTTAAAGTGAAATTCAGTTGTGTAGATTCTTCCTAGTCTTTCCAAGGTTAGGGAGTTAGTAAGACCTACTCTGCACAAGCTTGTATTTGCCATTCCCTTTTCTTATGATGTTGAAAGGAAGTTCATCCCATAATGTATTCCATTTCCTATTGTTGTCATCATTGACTATCTTTGGTTTTTGCTTTTCATGACTGGGAGCTTCTTCTTGAAGCTCCACTTCAAATCCCTAATCTATGTCTAGATTGTTGATAGCTAGGGGAACCATGTTATCACCATGAATGATTATTTCACCTTCCTTGTAAGGAAGGTGATATTCTTGATGGATCAGTAATGACATAGCATGTAATTAAGCCAGCCAACATCTTCCTAGGATTAGGTTGAATCTTGGTGTCTCTTCCACCACCAAGAAGCTGGCAAGTATAGGGAATTATTCTTTAGCTACAAAATCCAATGAGATAGACACCTTGATGGTAACTCTTAATCCATTTAAGGACTTAGAGTTGTAGTGGTTCTAGGTTATACTTGCTTGGTTAAGCCTCAGAGTTCAATGATCATGCATGGGATGATGTTGGTTGTAGCTCCATCATAAACATGCACCTGATGTATTTTAAATTTTCCTATGCATATGGTTATGAATAAAGGGGCTATAGTCACTTTGACATTCTGAGGATCAACATTAATTTTTCTATAGAAAAATGTTAAGAGTGTTAACTTCTCTTCCCCTAGTGAGGATGGAATCATCACTACATGGATGGCTTCCTCATTAGTAAGAATATTGAAACACCCTAAAGTTTGAATGGCATTCTTGCTTCACCGGGTCTTTAGAATTCATGTAGTGTCATGGCAATTTGGTAGAAAATGGACACTCTAAGTTTAGACTATCCAATTTGGCAAATTTTCTACTCTCGGTGTTGACAGGCCTAATGGACTCTCCAACCTACCAACCCAAGTAGTTCATCCAGTAGACAGTCTGCTCAGGAGTAATGCGTGGGGTTTTCGACGGTGCTTAGGCTATGAAAAGTAGTTCGACAAGTTTTCTAGTCAAGAAGTTTACTAGGCTACGCTACATTATGTAGCGTAGTAGGCCTCAGAAGATAGTCGCAGAATGAGGTGCTACGCTACGCAGTGTAGCATAGCGTAGCAAAAGTAAGGCATAAATGCCAAACTTACTTAGTGATTTCAATTACATTGAGCAAGAACTTCCAATCTTCAAAACCAGTGGCTTTGCTTAACTTCAAGTCTTTCGGCAAATCTCCCCTTACTAGAAAAGTAGCAGATCAAGCAAAAAATAGGTGACGCTATGCTACACTACATAGCATAGCACAGCGTAGCAATGATGGAAGAAAAAATAAAAGCTGTTTCAAAGGTAAGATCAGCAAGTCGCGATTGTAGTTGTTAGCACAATCAGGCTTCAAGAAAAATTTTGCAACCTTGGGTGAATGAAGTCAGTTGCTACACCATGCTATGCTACGTAGGGTAGTATAGCGTAGCAAAGATACAAAAGTAGAAGATACACTTCAACACATGACAAAGCTTCTTAAAAATGCAATTAACTTCATCGCAAATTTTTTCTTTGAACTGGTGGCTACACTGCACTACGTAACATAGTGTAGCAATGTGTAGAAAGATTCTATGCTACGCCAAGCATGCTACGCTGCATAGCATAGCAACACGTAGAAAGATGCTACGCTACACCAAGCATGCTATGATGCATAGCGTAGCACCACGTAGCAAGATGCTATGCTACGCTAAACATGCTACGCCCCACAGCGTAGTAGATAGCTATGCTGATTCAACATGCTTTGCTACTTGTCTACATCATTGTCACACATCTCCAGTTCTGACAGCGTAATTGTAGTCTAACAAGCTCATCAATTAGCTTTGCATGCCCATGCAACATAAACACATCAACATCTTGTAGGTCCAAGACATGGAACACATGTCATCCAAGCCTCACTTCACAAGTTCCCCTAGCACTATAAATACCCAAAAAAGGAACACTAAAAGGGTTGGAAAATTAAGCATTTGGTTGACTGGTAAAAATTTGTGCAAAAATAAAGGCTTTCGCAAACTCGAGAAGTTAGCAAATCTAGTTAGCAATTGGCAAAACAGGCCCCCTATTTTCAGTTAGCATCTTGTTAATGAGGTTGGCAAGTTGGCTTTTGAGTTTGCATTCAAGCACATTGTTGGCTTGCTTTGAACATCTTGGTTACTTTTGGAATCTCTATGATTCCCAGTGTTTCACAACCGATTGTATCCACTTTGGCAAAGTAAAGTCATAAACTTGAAGTGGTGCACTTCCTAACTTCTACTTTATTTTCTTGTTTATCATTGCATTATGCATTGTTTTCACTTCCTCTTATTTAACAATTGTTATCTTATGTTATAAGCATCATTTTTCACATTAAACATTTGCAAAAGGTTATTGACATCGATTAAGTCCCTGTTTGATTGACCAGACCATTTAGGGCATCCCATTTCCATTTAATCCAGCATGGCCCTCATGTAGATCTAGGTTTAAAACTACCATGATCGATGACCTCTCAGTGTTTTCCAACCACCGACATTTTCGGTTGCTACAATTTTTTCGGTCTAGAAGGAGGGCCTTTTGGTGCCCTTTCCATGTTTTATGGTAGTCTTGTATGTGTTCTGTACCCCAACATGCACCAGCATGAACTTGACACCCTCTTGCAGTTGTTCACGCATCGTGTGGTACAGATCGGTTGCTCCAACGATTCCTTCGAAACCCTACAAGATATAAAGCCTACAATCACCACCATATTCTTTGTTTTTATGGTAGTCTTACATGCTTTCTATACCTCCATATGCACTAGCATAAACTCAACACTCTTGTGTGGTTGTTTACATATTGTGTGGTGTAGATTGGTCACTATGATGGTTCCTTGGGAACCCTGCAGGACATAAAGCCTTCGTTTGCCATTAGCTCTCATTGTTTCTTTCATTTGCAACCCCTTTTAGCTTCACTACAATGGCTTTTTCAACCATTGCTACTATTACCTCTAACATCGAGGTTCCCGTCATGGTTCAAGGCATCACAGGTGCCGAACAACCACTCAGCCTAGTGCTAGGACGATGTCGATCCCTTAGTATCCAAAACTGGGGACCTGAGGGTTTGACATAGCAATATGAATGGTACAACTTCCTTTGCACTAAGGTGTAAGACAACCTACCCTTCTATACACAAGAGCTCAAAGAAAAATGTGCCTTCGAGTTCGCTCATTGCAACTGGAAGGAATTTGTTCCCACCCCTAGTATTTCTATTCCTCTAACGCAATCACATCAGTGGATTGGCAAGATGCAAGACATAATGTCTCATCATGATGAGGCTTTCTAGGATGGATAGGAGGAGCTAGATTCCCAATTCGATGGGCGTAGGGGTGGGGATCAAACCAACCCTACCACCATCCCTCCTACCCCATCCTTCTGGATGAACCTACTATCTATCGCTACTCCCTTTACAATCATAGCTACACAGTTGTAGTCTATAACTCCACTGGATATGGGTAGCCATTCCATGCATTTGGTGTATCAACATGCCTACATTCCTATCTCAACCATAGCAACTACCCTTCTGCAAACTATTCATCAATCCCTATTTTCTTCACAACACACAGCAATTACAGCTACCCTACCCTACGTCCATGACATACCTACATTGCAGTTACCTTTGGCTTCCACCTCCATTCTTGTGTTCAACTCTATCCCACCAACTGTAGTGGGCCCAGGCCCATGCACATGGTGGATCCCATTCACTTCTCCACCTATTCCACAATCGATGCAAATGTTTGTCTACACTAGCCACCAAACATACTAGGTTCCATAGACGGTACAACTAGGTGCGGGACCATGGCCTACTCCACCAGCCACATAAGTGGCCTACCCCCAAGCATAGTGTATGGCTACTTCTCCAACAGAACCACCTATTGGATGGTGGACATCACAAGCAACATCTTTTATAGGGGTAAGCCCAACGACACCACCGATGGGTCACGTTGCCGCCCCTACCACTCCATAGATGGGAGCTGCTTTAGCAATTCCCCAACTATCTGCATCATCCCCAGGTCTGGACCAAGCATTCCAACTTATCTAGACCCTTATTGAGGAAATAAAATTCCTCAAGGCTATTGGGTCTAACATGGTAGAAGTCATGGACTTCTACCAGGATGATCACATCAGCCCAACAATCCCCACACTAACCTTACCTCCTGGGATGTCACTTTCCCATTTCATGAAATACAACGGGGAATGGAATCCCAATGCATATCTTTTTACATTTAGGTCTGAATACCTTCTTCTGTAACAATGTCCACACATGATCATTCGAGTCTTTTCCATGTCCTTGACCGGAAAAGCCCTGAATTACTATTGCGCACTGCCATGCTCCTCCATTTCAACCCTATAAGAGTCGCTGACCTAGTTCGTGACATGTTTCAAGTACAACTTGAGACCAGAAGTCACACTAGATCAACTAATGAGTGTGAAAAAAGATCCACTGGAGCCTGTCCAAAAGTTCATATAGCGGTGGAGCACTACCCTTACTGAAACTTGTGAGCCTATCGCAGAGGCCCATTTGCTGGCCATTTTCAAGGGTGCAGTGAACGACTTCATCAAGTCTAGGCTATACTATCTTGCTCCCCATACTCTTAGTCAAGATTTCGCTTAGACTAAGAGCATTCATGATGCAGCTGAGGAAAGCAAAGACCCAACCTATGTTGCATACAAGAATACCTTCAGAAAGAAGGAGAAGGACAAGGGTAATGCTACAATAGCCACAGTGGCCACTATGGCCAACAAGGCCAAACCCAATAACAATAGTAACAAGAACAGCAAGAAATTGGCCACAACAATAGTTAACCCCATGCCCAAGTAGGGCAATGCACCACAACCTTCCACATATACACATGAAACATCTGTAGTGCCTACACCGAACTTTGAACATAAAGATCACTCGAAGTATACCCTGTTGTCTATTAAGCCTTTGAATATTCTAAAGAAACTACTAGTAGCAGGGTACATCCAACACAAGTGGATGTTGGAAGAGGAAGCCAAGAAACATTAGCAATATTGCGAGCTCCTTAGAAACCCCTCCTTGGCCTTTCCCAATGAGCCCCTAGTTCCTAAGGATTTTAGGCTAGACCGGTTCTTTGACTACCACCAATAGTGTGGTCAGAACACTGATTATTGTATGGCATTAAAGGATGACATCCAAAGGATGATCAATTAGGGAAAACTGGTGTTGGACGAAAGCAATCCAGTACATCCTAAGAATCAATCCTTGCATATTTACATGGATCCTCTCAATGCCAACAATGCTAGATACATCATCAATACCATCGGTGTTGACAATAATCCTCGACCACCCCAACACCCGTTTGTGATCGATTTGCCTCAGTGTAGCACACCGGCATCACCAAAAACTAATCCAAACCTGTAACGGTCATTTGTCTTATAAGTCCCTCCCTGGGCATCTACCCCTACATCACCTATTCCCCAGGCATCTACCCCTACATCACCTATTCCCCAAGCATCTACCCCTACACCACCTATTAGCATAACCACACCACTGTGTGCATTGACACTATTAGCACTATTTGTTGTCAAGGGGCCAAGCAATCTAGCAGGCCCTGCCCTGCATGAGACAGCTTTATAGCCTTCTCGTCCTAAGAAACAGGAAGTGCATTTCACCAGTGAGACTTTGAGGGAAAGTACCATCCCAGATGCTTCCAAGCCTATGCTCTCACCCCCTACATCCATGCCCTCATTGCCTAAAGGAAACATAGCTAGGCCTACATAGTTTTTGCCACCTTGGTCGAGAGGGTCTGAACCTAGACCTGAGGCTGTCCCTCCTCAAAAAATTCATCTCCTAGGATGAATAGAAGAGGAGAAAGGCAACAAACAAGAAGGTGGCCAAGACCTTTTAAATGCTCTTGCCCAAGTCAAACAGGCTTTGAAATAGAAAAACACTACGTTGAGCCTGTACAACTTGGTTATGACATCTACTGCACATCATGAGGCTTTGGTCTACATGCTAACGTTAATTCCGGTTGACGAAAGCATGCCAGTGAAAGAAAAAGAAATTCACTTGGTCTCACTTCCTTATGCACCTGCAGAACCAAAGCCAGGCCAACTGACACTTTGCAATAATACTATTAGGGAGGACCCTGAAAGAGTTAGGTGACCACGACACCCTTGTTTATCATAATTCAGATCGACCAACATAAGATCCAAAGAGTAGACGTCCATGACGAGGCTGAAAAAAATTTCATTCCTTTCCCTATAGTGGACAAGTTGGGTTTGGTCAACTAGATTAGACCCACAACAACATCATGTTTAAAGTTGTTTAATGGGGCATGAGTCATGGTAAAGGGCATGAGTCATGGTAAAGGGCATGGTCCACATTGACTTTGTGGTAGGGAACCAGTTCCCCATGAATGCAACGTTCATCGTGGTTGAAGAGATGTCCAGATTTAACCTGATCTTGGGGAGGTCATGGTTACCACAAATTTGGGCTGTCTCTTCACCCATACACCAAGAAATCCATCTACCCTATGTAGGTAGGGAGGTGGGCATCCATGGTGATGAGGTGATAGCACAAGCCATCCATAATGTGGATAAGGAACAAGGCTCAGAAGTAATAACTTCTGAGAATGAGGTATCTATCTTAGCAAACACTAACTATTTGACAAAAGGACCAGCCCAACCTACCAGTCTACAACACAAAAATGCATGGGCAGAGTTTCCCTTCCAAGAAGAGGACAATGATATGGGTGAAGGTCGTAGCAAAGAGTCTTGGCCTTACGCATCACCCAACCCAAGATAGGTCAAGAAGCAGTTACACATAGCATAGCAACCCCACTACATTAGTCCAACCTGTTGGTCCATAACACAAAAATGCATGGGTAGAGTTGCCCTTCCAAGCAGAGGAAAACGATATGGGCAAAGCTTGTAGCAAATCATCTCGGCCCTAAACCCTAAACCAAAGATGGGTCAAGAAGCAGTTACACATAGCGTAGTAACCCCACTGCTTCTTGCTTAGTTAGCATCCTTTGTGCATTTACTACCATTTTATTTTACATCCACCCTTCTATGCTAGGTATTAATTAGCCATTCTTTAAATTGTTAGCATATCATTTCATTACTACACTAGGGAACGAAATGGCCTAAAACTAAGCATGGCCCAAAATGGCCTAAAACTACATTACCCAAGTAATGGTCCAAAATGGCCTAAAACTAGCGATGGCTTGAAATGGCCTAAAACTATGTATATCCAGCTAAGGCCTAAAACTGGTAAAATTTCTACTGTTTATGTTACGTCAAGCGGCATGAAATGGCCTAAAACTAGTGTAGGCCCAAAATGGCCTAAAACTAGCAAGGGCCCGAAATGGCCTAAAACTAGCAATGGCTTTGGATGGCATAAAAATAAGATGAAAACATAACATAAAACAATTTCATAGATAATACACATAACACACAAGCTAGTGTAGCATCCAAAATTGCCAAAATTTCATTTTTCATTCAATAGTTCACATCGCATTGCCCATGTTTGCAACAATTGTTTCCAAAAATTCAAAAAATCAAGTTTTTTTTAAGAAATCCAAAAAAATCAAAACCTGATGCTATCATGGGTCATCTTTGCCTACATCCTCTTCATCTACATCATTTTCCCCTGCATCATTTCCTTCTGCATCACCTTCCTCTACATTACCTTCACCTACATTCTCATTTCCACCCTCAATGGGCCCTACACCTTCATCTTGAATTTGCATTGCAATAGTGAAGTAGTTAGCGACATGAATGCATAAAAACTAGAAAAAAATGAAACCTTTGCATAATGGAGAATGACTAACCCAAGATGGTCCCTCTTCTTTCTCAATGGGTATGTGGTCCAAACCAAGCCCGAGGCATTCCTAGATCTCATCCTCCATCATATCGGCCCAGTGCCTATCTCTTGGTCCAACATTTGTAGTGGCTTTCTTCTTTTCAATGGTCATCCATCTCGGCGGTCTAGGAGAAAAGGAGGCAGTAGTGGTCTCACCTATGGGAAGGTCCACTTCCCATTCAGAAGACTCAGTGATCTTTACCTGTGCCTTGAACTTGTTATAAGCCTCAGAAGCACCAATGGCATTTACGAACTCCTTATAAGTAAATGATTATATGGAAGCATCCCTATATAGTTTGCAGTAGGTGGCACGTTCCAATTTATACATGTGCTTATGATTTTTCTGGGTCTTCCCCAACTCGTAAGCCCTGGCGCCATAGTCTTTCCAGTCTTGGTTCTTGTGGGCTAACAGGTCCATTTGCATTTGTTGCTCTATTATCTCTCTGGTGGCCTTATTTTTGCACTGCCCGATTGTCCAATATCTAGCATAGTCTATCACAGTCGTGCATCAACTACAATCATTGTTCTCATGGGCCAGGAGAAACTCATTCCTAGATTTGAGATCTCCCACCTCAGTTCTCAGCTCAGCTTTCTCTCTCTCAGTCTTCTAGACCTATTTCCATAGATCCTCATTGATGTGCCTACTCTCCCACAAGGAATGTTCCAAGTGCAAAGTGCATTTGCTAACCTCATCGTATACACGACAAGGCACCTCGACCACTTCAGGTGGGAAGGTAGGCATGACACTAACTTTCAATGCCTGTGTTGGGTCCCACTTGGGTTGAGAGGCTATGACCACATGAACAACACATTAGTCACATTAACGTAGCAAAGCCAGTCACTCAAGCAGTCTAGCGTAGCAACTTCAAAGAGCCTAGCATAGCTACTTCACTTACCTACATCAGGATCAACCTGCCTGAGATGACTAATCATGTCATTGATGACCCCTTGCATGAATGTAAGTTTATTGGGGGTCCCGGCCCATGGTTCTAGGCATATCAAAGGAGGTCTTGCAACATTAACAGTGGAGTCTATCATGTAATCAAATGCATCAGTAATGACCAAGAAGGACTACAATAAACCTGTGAGTAACATGAATGACAATGTAGGGGCTCCTACCCAGTAAACCGTCAGGGGTGATAATGGGGGGATCGCCTATCAACATATCATCGAATATATTGTCAAACCGACCAGCATCTAATTGCAGTTCTCCTCCTTGTTGGCTTAAAACTAGGGCAACGTCCTTACCCTTTGCATGCTCTCTTAATGTTGGGCTGCATTCAATAGAAGGACCTCCAACAGAAGTCCCTTCTCAAGTGATGTGTATTTCTTCCTTATTAATTGGGATCTCCCTTCGTGAGGCCCCAACCTCTTCCTCATTGTCGAAAAGGTCTTCCTCTACAGAAGGAGTGCCTTATTGGCAGGATCCCCTTCCTCTCTCTTGACTAGGACCCTTTCCTCAGTAGCTAGGGCCTCTGCATCTTTATTTGCTGCCCTTGAATTGGGGGCTGACACTTCCTCTTCACCTTCTTATTCTTCTTCTTTTCCTTCCTCTGATAGCAAAAATAACATGTTCACATTAGCATAAAACACATTAGCTTAAAGTAGGTGCTACGCTATGCTATACTACCTAGCGTGGCATAGTGTAGTAGGCATTAGCAAGATAGGCAAAGAAATAAGCATAAACATGGGCATTTACCAATGGGGGGTTGCATCTTGCATAGCTTAAAACATAGTTTCTACCCCTGTTCTTCTTCCACACGGAGGGTCTCCTCAAGTGGTTGAGGTCTCTTTTGCTACAACTTAGTGGCCACCATTTTGACAATGAGGCATTTCCCCTACGATACGCTACCAGCAACAACAGAGGGCATCTCACCTATGCTATTTGGGCCACAAATTTTGTGGGCCATCTAATCTTTAGTCATTATAGAAAATGACTCCCCAATAGCTTCTGGGGAATTTTGGGCTTAGGTGGTTTGTAGGATTTGGAAAATCCACGGTTTGGAAATATGGTTGTGGTTTTGCATGACCTAGGCTCCATTATCATGGACTAAAAAAAACTCTATGAAATGCCATAGGTAGGCTATATAAAAGGCATAGTGCACATTAGAATTGGACTCTTGCTTCTTATGAAGTGCAATGATTTCAGTTTGCAGGCCCTTGCACAAATGCCTAGCCTTGTTGTTGCAAGCCCTGTCTTCCATGACCTCCCACATTACCCAAGCTTGCTCAATCCCAAGGATCTTTCCTTGGGAAAGTAGCTGGGGGAAAGTGCAAGCACAAAAAATGGGATAAACCTCTTTGGCAGATCTTGACCTGACCTTATCCATAGGGATCCCCTTTCACTCTTTTACAATCCCTATCCAATCCTCAATGTCTTCCTTCTGATGGTTTAGCTCTCTCTTAGTCTTTGACCCTATAGAGATACCATCAGGAGGAACATCAAAAAGGTCCACAATTAATTGGTCATTGATTTCAAGGACCACCCACACACCATGTATATGGATGTGGAAGTGGTCCACCTTGTTAGAAAAGAAGTTCGCTAGTGCGAGCATCTCAATGGCAAAGACATTTGGATTCAGGGCCATGAACAAATCCATGAGCCCAATGGTCTGAAGATTCTTGATCAGGGATTCCAAGGCTATGCTGCATATCCAATGTTGGCTCTCATCTACCTCTCCATACTTGAAGTAGATGTTGGCCTCCTGGCTCCCAGAGGTAATCACCGTAACTTCCTAGGACTTCTTCACCCCTATAAAAGTTTTCATAAAAGTAGTTAGCACAAAAAATACAAAAAAAAAACAAGAAAATAGAAACAACACTTGGACATGCAATAGTTCACGGTTTGGCTTACCAAGTTTAAACGGTAATAGGAATGGAAAAAGCTTAACTAAAACCTTTTCGATAGTGATCGGTTTAAAGGGTGACCATCCCTCATCCAACCGACCAAAATCATTGCATCTGTTGTAGAGCTTGGGGTACCAGGTTGGATAGGTGTTGTACTCACCCTCGCATTGACCTATCACACCTATGTGCATGTTCTCAACAGAAGAAAACTCTTGCAGCACCATCTATGCTATGGTCAACATATCCATATCACCATGAAGCCCCTCCTCATTGATAAAAAACCTAGTAACAAAAAGATACTATTAACATCTAGCTAGCGTAGCAAGTATTGCATAGCATAACAGAGCATGGCTACAAAACTTACCCACTGCCACTGTAAATGGTTCCTGGTGGATTTTGGAAGCATGTTCCCATATGACGTGCAATGAAAAAGGTGTTGTAGGGATGGTAGCAATTGTAGTCAGGCATATCCCAGATCCAAGCCAAATACCTCAAATTTATGGGACATTGACTTGATCCTTCTCCCTACCTGCTGCTAATAGTGCCATTTGTCAAAAATTGCAGAATACCCCGATTTTCCCCAGGCAACAATGTTTCTATTATGACGGCTGCTACCTCCTCCGCCAAGCATGACTAAACGATCACACTAAAGTGTTGGAGGAGAAATTGTAGGAACTCCCATGCCCCCTCCTAGAACCAAACTACCTCCTGTCCCACACATGCATGGGGTGGAGGAACATTGGCTATTGGTTTGCTCACGTAGCACAGGACCCCTACAATCTCTTGGAGAATCAAAATTGGCTTTAGCATTATCCTACACAGCATAATAGCAAATGTTAACACCATGTCCGAGTAGAATGCATTTAGCAAATATAATAGCATTTTTCTCTTTTTACACATAGTGTAGCAAGGAAAAATACAAAGGCAATAGCGTAGCAAAGTCAACTTGGCATAGCAACAACATACCACAAATCTTTACAACAAGTCAACCTAACAAAGCGATTACCATTATGCCGTAATAGAACACCTGTTACACTATCACATCAGTCACATGGACAAACCCTCTTGAGGGTCATACGCTATGCTATTTGCATGCCGGGTGGCCCAAATCATCCAAACCTCTATGACAATAGCAGCCACAGCGATGACGGTCTATGCAACATTGCATGTAACGTTAGCATAGCTTCCGTGCATCGTCACGGCCGAAGGGGCAACATTGCTAGTGTAATGGCCAAAACAATGACAATAAAATAACTAAAAAAGAATCATAAAACAAAATTATAGAAAAGCAAGAATAATAATAGAGGCATGGAAAAATAGAGAAGGCATGGTAGCCTACTGGGCTAATGGTGTTTCCTCTTGAACTGTGACGCGCACTTGTGTGACACGCCCTAGGATTTTTTCTATCTCGTTAACCTTCATGAGTGCCTGTTCTTATGTTCCTTTTTGGGAGCCATTGTCTTGCTTGCCAACTCTTCCTCTGCTACTACGTCGAATTACTTCAGTCCCTATTCGCACAATCATTCTACTCTCAAAATCACTCTATGCTCTAGATGTGGGCTCTACGCTGTTACGGTGAAAATGATGAGTTTACCAGGTGATGAGTGGCGAGGTACCCCTACAGTCAACCATACGAATACGAGCGTGCACGTGCGATCCAGTCGAACTCCACAGACTAAATGCCTTAACACCACAAGAAACACTTGGGGTTAATCGTTCGTTGTTTTCCCAGGCTTGCTTGTAAGTGTCACGGTGTATGGTTAAGCAAGTCTGAGGTATGTGATTTTTTTGGTATTTTCAGGTTTATCTTCTAAGCTATGAGAGGAAAGGGTTGAGAAACTAAGCTAACTCTAACTAATGTCCTAAGTCTAAATTAACTAGCGTCAGCATCCGTTCCCACTTACCGGACACACCCTGAACTATGCAACTGTGGCTTACCAAACGCTAATCGTTACTGGGATCACCACACGTAACGCAAGTGCTCGAAGTGGTCGTACTGAGGCACCTATTTAGCTTAAGTGTGATAAGCAGCCGATTCCTTAGCTAGCCGTACACACCCGTGGGTGCTCGTAACTAAGTCGTACTTATCACACGTTCTAGCCTAGCAATGAGTAGCCGATTCCTTGACTAGCCGTACACATTGGACTACCACTGGGATTACCAAGCGCAGAATCCTGGAATACGCTACTGGGTTACCAAGCAGCCAATGCTCGTAATCAAGTCGTACTCATGCGTTGCGACAAGCAGCCGATTCCTTGACTAGCCGTACACGTCCGTAGACGCTCGTAATCAAGTCGTACTTGTGCGCACTAGGAAAGCAGTAAATAAACAACAATAAAACCATGTACTGCAAGGTTTATCCAATCAAGTTCGTCTTTATTGCCGTACACAACTTGGGTTCAGGTTACAAGCTGCTCGAATAAAGAGCCGTTCACTCTAGGACTCCTACTGCGGGCACATGGGAAAAATTCTAACTCTGGAGTGATCAATCTGCCAGAGCTTCGCTACTTCTAGCCAGGATTGGGAAATGAAGGGAGTGCCGCCTCTTATTTATAGATATGGCGGCGGACCGCGATATCGCGTACGCGATATCGCAGGGGAAGACGCGATATCGCGGCACATGCAGGTCGCGTCTCATCATACCCCCATGACTGAATGAAAACTCGTCCTCGAGTTCCTTACAATGATATCAGGTAGGTATGGGATTATTAGGGGAAATGGAACTAATGGGATGACATGTGAACGGTCTTTATTACAAGACTTGACAAAAACTGGTGTTCATGACAACAAGGGTGAACACCTTATTACAATGACATCAAGCCACAGTTGGCAGCTGAGAGAAAAGGGGAGAGAGAAGAGAAGAGAAGAAGAGAGAAGAGTCTTGTTGCTACCAACGCCTAGATTGCACCTTCTGCTGTTCATCTGTAAGTGCATTATCAATTCTGCTCCTTGCATAGCGGCTTCAATGCTGCTCCACTCCAAGTGTTTGCTCTAGATCCATTCCGTTGTTGTATGATGGCCATCAACACCCACAACACAATCATATATTAGCAAGGGTAATTGAATCATTAAGTAAATCATACCTTGCTTCGGTGTAAGTTCCTTGGCTAAGTTGTGGTATGGCTAATATGGATCCGAGAAAATGTGGATAATGGCTACCGAAGGTGTAGGGGTTAGGAAGAAAAATGAAAAAATTCGGGGCTTAGGATAAAAATCGAAAAATCAGGCCCCATACCCCCATGACTAATCGCGAACCTCCGGTAGCATTAGAATGGAGAAAGAAAAGGAGTAGGAAAGATAAGGAAATGGGACAAATGTGGCATCGGTCAAATGGATGTCAAGATGGAAATGAACAAAAAGAAAATTAATTGCAAAATGTTAAGGAAAAGAAGTTAACTAATTTTCCAAATAGAAATGTCAGTGGGTCCTCCCCAAAGTAGGCTCATGCCCTTAATGCCTTGACAATCCCATATTCAAAGAGTCCATGGGCTCTTGGAATGTCCTTTGGAATAAGAGTTAAAGTCTTAACTGTAAGAATTTACCAAAAATAAAACAAAGCATCAACCAAAGTATATACAATGATACAACTGGAAATGAGGTGAACAATGGAGAGAAGGATGGGAAGAAGAGAAGTGGAATGGAATCCCAAGAACAAGGTGGTGTACAACCCCTTGTGTGGTTTATGATTAATGTGACTTGGTGAATCTCATTCCAACTCCAGCTCAAACCAACCACTTCCAGTGACTTC
>MNCI01010839.1:44403-65959 GCA_015680685.1 Gnetum montanum | reverse complement strand
TCTACTGTGCTTAGCCATGCCCTTCCCATTATAATTGGGAAGTCCCCTTCGTTGTTGTTAACATCGATCACTAGGAAATCCGCTGGGTAGGACCAACCACACACAGTGGTAATAACATCCTCCACTAATCCCAAAGGAATAGTGATGGACTGGTCTGCTAGCTCTAGTTGGATGTTTCTCTTCTTATGTTGGGGCAGGTTCTAGGCATGATACATCTTCTGCGAAATTAAGTTGACTCCGGAACCTGAGTCAAGAAGAGCTCGATGTGGTGCATTCCCAAAAATCTGCAAATAAATAAAGAGACTCCCAGGATCAGTTAGTTTCCTAGGAAGGTGGCCTACCTTGATCCAGTCAGTTATGGTATGTGTTAACATAACCGTATGCGTTACACTCCCTTGGACTGAAGGGTGCTCCGAAGTGTTAGATGGTGGAGGCATGTACATGGCCTCAACCACTTGATGTTGCAAGAGTCTTTCTGGGGTCTTAGTTTTGAAAAAAAGATCTCCTCTTTGTACAGTTATCGCTAGAACTAGTACCCGGTTGGATATTTACGGCTCTCGCAGCGTGACGTTGTTGCGGTTGAGGAGGAAGTTCCCCTTGCATTGTTGGAGCAGGAGGTGTTATGGGAACTACTTAAGGAAGAGGTGCGGGTGGAGTTAGAGGATGGACGGAATGTGGGATGTCTCCCGGAGGAGAAGGAGTCCTTCTGAAGTACTCCCGAGCTTGGTAGTGACGGTTGGGGGTTGCGTGACCCATAGAGTCACCTGGAGAAACTGGCTGCTACACATAATATCCATAAGGATTAGGCTGCCGGTAAGGGTACTGATGTGTTGGTGGTGGCATCCCCCATGACTGTGGGTATTGCCATTGCTAATGTTGTCCAATGGGCTGTGGAGGTGTTCCACTTGGATAATATGTTAAGGGTTGGTGGAACTGCCTTGGGTTACCTTGTGGATAAGGTAACCTTCGGGGTGTTTGCCATTGATTAAGTCTTTGATTTAATGCATACACCCTAGGCTCCTGCAGATGTGAGGTAATTGGACAACATCCCTTAGGATGGTCATAGTAACAGACCTCACATCCACCATCATTGTCTGAATCAGAATTTTCAGCTTCATCGGAGTTAAAGATCTTTCCCTTACCCTTGTTATGTGCAGGGTTAAAGTTTCTCCGCTTGACGTTTCCTTTGTCAGTACTTTTCTCATCCTTAGACTCCTCTACATTTTTCAGGACTTTTTCTATTCGTGAGTCTAAGGAATCCCACATTTGGTCTACCTTAGCCGATACCTCCGTTGTTAACTTTTGGATCGGCACGGCTTTCCTATTCACCAACTCTTCGAGTGGTGACTCATCCTCCTCATCACATAATTTCACTCCCTTCTTGCGAAGGGAGGGATTGCAGTTGTATTCCTCTGCACTTTCTCTTTTACGTAGCTCACCCTCTTCTTGCGCTACTTGTTCCAACAGAACTTCAACTTCATGGGCTCTCAATTGGGAGAGTCTCCCTTGCTGCGTAAGTCCCAAGAGTTCTTCTCGTTTCATTTCGTAGCCCATCCACAAGGTGGCGAAGTTGATCCTATTTAGCGTACCCATGGCCCGGGCAACGATGTAGCAGGGTATAATAACGGGCCATGGCAGCATCCAAGGATTCATAAGCTCCTTGTTTCCAGCCTTGGATCTGCTTACGCAAATTGGACACTCTGGAGTACGTTTGATATTTATTGTCGAACAATTCAAGCATCGTACTCCACCTCCGGATGGTCTCTGGTTCTAAGGACCAGTACTAGCTCTCTGCTTCTTTAGTGAGTGTCCTAGGGAACAAATTGAGTTTCTGCCACTCATTATCTATGTTCTTCAAGGCACAGGAAACGTGGGAAGCCTGTAAATGATGCTGAGGATCAGCATTGTATCCCCCCTCAAAACGTGGGATATTATTTATGTCTAAACGCTTGATCCTACTGTCCTTTAAATTCCTTGTGGGAATCCTAACTACCTCTCTAATATCAAGCATGCTTCGGGTTGCGAATAGGGCTTTGTCATGATCATCTCTTTCATGACATCTGTGATGTCTACATGGTGGTTCCCTACTCTCCCTACGTCCTTGCCCTTGTCCTAACTCCTCTTGACCTTCCTGTCGAGGCATTTCATCTCTTTTACCTTTACTCTCCACGTTATGCTCATGGTGGCTGCACCCAGATGTGGAAGGAGAGGGTTAATGATGAGATGAAGGAGAAGAAGAAGGGGATCCATCACCATGGTGATGTTTCTTACCTTCTCTTCGGCTGCTTTGGCCTCAATCGTTGTGACGATCAACAAGTTCGTCATTAGTGTGAGTAGTTGTTCCTGCCGTGAACAGCTGGTGCTCACGAGGATCAGAGCCTGGAATATGCATCATTGATCTAAGGCCCTGATGCCTAACCTCTTCACTAGAGTGAGGAGGAGGAACATCATTTTCTAAGAAAGCCATCGTGAGGGGTTCCTCTTCTCCTATTTTACTAATGATGTGGGGAACCTTGCCCTTCAATAGTGAATGTTGGCTCTCTTGCCTTTCGTCCCGAATACGTTGGGCATTTGTGGGATGATAATCCCTTGTGTCATGGTCATCCAAAACGTATTCTGTGAACAGCTCATGCATGCCAATCTGTACCAAGGCACAGAAAAGCATGTTGGGAGCAGAGCGATCTAGGGGGGGGGGGATGTTACCTTGCATGTCTCTCCACCGCAGTTGCTCATCTTGATGAAAAACAAAGGTAAAATCCGGCACATACTCATCGGGATGAGTATATGTGACTTTGGATTGTTAAGGACATGGTTGATTTCGGTTATGCGTATGATTCTGACTTTCTCCTGTATTGTCCTTAGGTGAGTTGATTGCATGAGAAGAAGCCATTTCTACTGGTGTGCTAATTTGCACCGTTATTGATGTTCTTGAATTAACTGATTAACCCTAAGGTTCGTTTTAGGCTCACAACGATGTGAGTGATATCCCTTATGTTCAATTGGTGAAAAAAACACCTAGTCCCCGGCAACGGTGCCAATGATTAGTGGCGAGGTACCCCTACACTCAACCATACGAATACGAGCGTGCACGCGCGATCCGGTCGAACTCCGCAGACTAAATGCCTTAACACCACAAGAAACACTTGGGGTTAATCGTTCATTGTCTTCCCAAGCTTCTTTGTAAGTGTCATGGTGTATGGTTAACCAAGTCTGAGGTATGTGATTGTTTTGGTATTTTTCGGTTTATCTTCTATGCTATCAGGGGAAAGGGTTGAGAAACTAACTAACTCTAACTAATGATCTAAGTCTAAATTAACTAGCGTCAGCATTTGTTCCCAATTACCGNGCATCCGTTCCCACTTACCAGACACACCCTGAACTATGCAAATGTGGATTATCAAACGCTAATCGTTACTGGGATCACCACACGTAATGCAAGTGCTTGAAGTGGTCATACTGAGGCACCTATTTAGCTTAAGTGTGATAAGCAGCCGATTCCTTAGCTAGCCGTACACACCCGTGGGTGCTCGTAACTAAGTCGTACTTATCACACGTTCTAGCCTAGCAATGAGTAGCCGATTCCTCGACTAGCCGTACACATCGGACTACTACTGGGATTACCAAGCGCAGAATCCTGGAATACGCTACTGGGTTACCAAGTAGCCAATGCTCATAATCAAGTCGTACTCATGCGTTGCGACAAGCAGCCGATTCCTTGACTAGCCGTAGACGTCAGTACACGCTCGTAATCAAGTCATACTTGTGCGCACTAGGAAAGAAGTAAATAAACAACAATAAAACCATGTACTGCAAGGTTTATCCAATCAAGTTCATCTTTATTTCTGTACACAACTTGGGTTCAGGTTACAAGCTACTCGAATAAAGAGTCGTTTACTCTAGGACTCCTACTGCGGGCACATGGGAAAAATTCTAACTCTGGAGTGATCAATCTGCCAGAGCTTCGCTACTTCTAGCCAGGATTTTGAAATGAAGGGAGTGCCACCTCTTATTTATAGATATGAAGGCGGGACGCGATATCGCATACGCGATATCGCAGGAGAAGACGCGATATCGCGGCCAGTGCATGTCGCGTCTCATCACTATTCTTTTTGCCCGATNAGACGCGATATCGCGTATGCGATATCGCATGGGATGCGATATCACAGCACATGCAGGTCGCATCTCATCACCAGGGGTTAATCCCTATTTATAGCCACAATGGTTAAAAAGGGAAACTTTTCATTCTCTCTCTCCATTTAATGCAGAGACTCCGTGTAGTGTAGCATGCCCGCCACGGCATGGTAGCACTATTTTGCATTAGGGTGAGTAGACCAGAGTGATTACTCTTTTCATGCTTGAAACTAACCATTTTCCTTCACAATAAAAAAAAAGATCTTGTTGGCAATCTAAAAAGACCATAAACTAATAGCCTTGCACTTTTTTAAAAAATCTCGTTAGTGGTCCGAAAAGACCTTAAACTAGTAGCTTCGTATTTTCATGTCTAGTTAACAATTTGAAAAGACCTTAAAATAACAGCTTCGTATTTTCATATTCGCATTTTCATAAAACAAAAATCTCATTAATGGTCCACAATGACCTTAAACTAGCAGTTTAACACTTTTTCATTCTGGCAGTCTGAAAAGACCTTAAACTAGCAATTTTTATCTTTTACATGTTGGAAGTCCACAATGACATTAAACTAGTAGTTTCGCATCTTTTACATCAGCAGTTTTGCATTTTTGTAGTAGCATGTTTTCTATCCTTTATGTTAGTATTTTTGCATTTTTACATCCTCGCGGTCCGCCACGACCTTAAACTGGAAAATTTTAAAGCTTCATTTCATACTTTCATATCATACTTTC
Source organism: Gnetum montanum (assembly GCA_015680685.1). NCBI lineage: Eukaryota > Viridiplantae > Streptophyta > Gnetopsida > Gnetales > Gnetaceae > Gnetum > Gnetum montanum. The sequence continues at coordinate 61,097 of MNCI01010839.1, read as the reverse complement.
ATATTATTACTACTTTGCAAACTTTCACTATGCACAATTGCTACAAGTAAGTAATCCTTGAGTAGACTTTCATCTCATCTTGGCAGGTAGAACAAAAATGGAAATGCATCATGATCTCTCTTCACCTTTAGCTTTAGCAGGTCCACATGGCAAACTTGTAAGACAATTGAACCCAGATCTAATAGATTGGGAATCACACATAGTTAGAACCGTAGCATCCTTAGAAACATCCCTTGATTGGCCATAACATCTAGTCCAAGCCCTAGATTTAGAGGCCGAGGATGTAACTAAGGACCCTCTCATCAAAACACCTATGACCACATCCAGGGGGAAAATGAAAACGTTGAAACTTAGTTCCCTCCTAGATTCGCAAATGCATAAAGATGTAGCAAAAATTCTGCAAGACAACATCAAGGTCTTTGCATGGTCATACAGCGACATGCCCGGTTTAGATCCAAGGCTGATACAACACAACATTATCCTAGACCTACGCATGAAGGCAGTCAAACAGAAAGCTCACAGGATTACACCAAAGATCGCACTGGCCGTACGGGGTGAAATCACCAAGCCATACTAGGCTGCTTTTATCCAAGCAGTTGATTACTCAAAATGGGTATCTAACATCGTTGTAGTTTCTAAGAAAATGGGAGGAATACGAATTTGTATAGACTTCCAAGATCTAAACAAGGCAACGATCAAAGACAATTTTCCATTTCTGAATATAGATCAACCTATTGACACTAGGGCTGGTCATGCTCTCTTATCCTTTATGGATGATTTCTCCAGTTACAATAAAATTTGCATTAACCCAAATCATCAGTTAACAACAACCTTCATGACCCCGTGGGGTACCCTTTATTATACTATGATGCATTTTGGGCTGAAAAATGTTAGTGCAATGTACTAGCGAGCCATGACCTACATCTTTAGTGACTACATCTTAGAAATGTTAAACAACTAAGTTGATGATATAGCGGTTAAATCTAAAGAATCTGCTAATCATCCCCACAATCTAGGTGCAGTCCTCACAATTTGTCGGATGCATGATTTATGTCTCAATCCTAAAAAGTTTGTCTTCGAGGTAAGAACTGAATGCATGTTAGGGTTTGTGGTATCAGAGGCTGGAATACGGGTGGACCCTTATAAAGTTAAGGCCATCGTCAACTTGGTACCTCCTACAAACCTTAAAGAACTGCATGGGTTGCAGGATAGATTACAGTTCATCAAAAGATTTATCGCAAATTTGACTAATAAGTTACACCCTATGCAACATCTTTTAAAAAAAGGGGTTAAGTTTGAATGGATGATGTAATGCCAATAATTCTTTGATGATCTGAAGGAAGAGCTTTTGCACCTCCTAACTATTTACCCACCATAGAGGGATAAGCCTTTCTTCATCTACCTTGCCACCTCAGACACATCTATCGCAACATTGTTATGTCAGAAACAGGATGATGGATTTGAGATACTAGTGTACTACCTAAGTCATGCATTGATAGTGTACAAGGTGAAATATAATGAGGTGGAGAAAAACTATCTTGCCTTGGTATTTGCATTGAGAAAATGGAGACACTACCTATTTTGTAGCAAAGTTAACATTATTTGCAAAAGCAACATACTCCGAGTTATCACAAACAATCTATATTAAAGAAGTATAATAGCCCAGTGGAAATGAATAACAGTGGAATTCAATTTGCATTATTTGAGCCAATCGTCGACGAAGGGTTAAGCTATATCCACACAACTCATGACCTCACCCATCGATGACCAAGCAATCAGAGACCCCAAATTCCCAGATGAGCATGTTAGCACTGTCAATGTCGTCCTGCCAAATCTCAAGGCTACTTTACACTTGAACAATGCCTCGACCAGGTGAGGGGGCAATGTTGCTGCTATCATTATTTTCCTCCTCTGGGGAAATGCAACCCTTAGCTTATTGTTTTGCATTCCCTGAAACACCACAAAATTCTGAGCTTAGTACATTTCCAACTAGAATCGAGCTTAAGGGCCCACCAACAGCTTCAAGCAGAGTCGAACTCGACGAGGAGCAGTTCCTTGGCCCGCTGACGACCACGACAACATCTGCCATCAGAAATGGCAACTTCAGAGTACAACATACTTAGTTTTCACTAAGTATGTGTTTCCAGCGTACATGCCCAGCGTATACGCCGAAGTTCACATTCTTAGTGTATACGCCTAGCATATACACTCAAGTCCAACATTCACAGAGTATACGCCCAGCGTATATGCCCAGCGTATACGCCTGGCATGAAACCCTCGAAGACGACAAAGAAACAGCATTTCAGAGCAAGATTTGGTAGAAGGCATCAACTCGTATAAACAGAGCAATAATCAGATGTTGACATCAGGCATCCTAGAGTGTATACGCTAAGCATATACACCCAACATCCACAACGTATACGTCTAGCGTATATGCCCAGTAGGCACAGCATATACACCCAGCGTATACACTCAAGATGGCAGATACAACGTATATGCCTAGTGTATACGCTCAAGATGGTAGATACAGCATATATGACCAGCGTATATGCTCAAGATGGCAGATACGGTGTATACACCCAGGATATGCAGCACATTGTACACTTGTAACATTTCATTCTTTTGCACCCAGTCAATGCACCGTGTGTCACCCAACCCGAGTCTAACGTCTAAACCTGTATAAAAACCCCAATTTTTTATTAGAACGAGGTTGGCAATTGTGAGCAAACCATAAAGAAAAATAGAGATGCTAAGAACTAGAAGAGAAACCTTGTACACTAGACCTCAACCCTGTACACTAAGCATATAGCTTCTACGTTGTGCTTGCAGTTTGAACTAGCACACTATCACCCCTGCATCCACCGGGGCTATTCGTCCGCCTTGTGTGAAAGCCACAACTGCATTAGACTGGTGCATTGTAATTCTCCCTGTGCAATAATATTGCTACATTTTTTTCTTAAAATCTGTGACAATTTTTCATTAATTGTTGCATGTTTACTAGTTACGCCCTCGTACGTTTACACTCTGTTTACACCAGTTACGTTGTTTACGTTTCGTTTTACATCTGTTACACCGTTCACATATAACCTAGCATATAGCACCTCGGTGTATGTTTGGGGAAATCCTTGCCTGATCCGCGTGTGGACCACTCAAGGTACTCTACCTTCATCAATTCTAGCTTGCCCTCAAGGGAAGGTAGGATATTTTTTGCATGTCTGGAGATCTCCCGATTTCTGTTTCCTTCCAGCTGGAGATCGACGATTTTGGACGGTAAAGAAATTGGCGCTAGAAGAAGGGCCAAACTACCTAAAACTTACTATGCTTTAGAACTCCCAGCATCTACGTTGTCAAGTATTTGCCGACCCTATCTGCAAACCTCCCAGTGTCTACACTAATTGAGCATCTACGCTATTGAGCTTACACCAACTCTGTCTACAAAATTCCCAATGACTACGCTGTCGAGTATACATCGACCCTGTCTGCAAACTCCCAGCATCTACGCTATAGAGTATATGCTGACCCTATCTGCAAACTCCCAGCGTCTACGCTATCGAGTATACGCCGACCTTGTTTGCAAACCTCCTAGCGTCTACGCTACTGAGTCGAAAACTTACTGTCTGCATACGTCCCAGTGTCTACGTTGCTTAGTTTATGCTACACACTCTACGCCTTAGACTCGTCTACGCTGCCGTCCGTATACGCTACACTATGTATGCAGTAACCCTATTTACGCTGTATGCTGACACTGTATACGTTGCTTAGCGTATACGCTGTACGCTCTATGCCGTAGATTCCCTACGCTACCACTATATGCTGCATACCTATACGTTGTCTACATATACGCTGTCTACGCTATCATTATACGCTGGTCGTTGAAGCCCATACACTGAGACCCAGTTTATATGTTATACGCCACGAACGTAGGTTTATGGCATACTAGGTATACCAGTTGCATATCCCTTCACTGTGTCATATTCTCAACCGTTCATCATGAACATCGCAAACACCACCGCTACAACCACCGAGGTCACAGACCTTGCAGGCACCATGGCCATTCAACAGCCCATGGTACAACCCACAATGGGGCCCTGCCGGTCTCTTAGATTACAAGGGAGGAACCCATCATCTAACATTATAACTCAAGACTAGTACAATTTCACATGCGTGAAAATACAAGCCGGCCTAGCCGTGGACCGAGCCGAAATGGAAGTTAAGAGGCAATACGAACTTTTCTATAGGGGAGGACAAGAATTCATTCCTTACCCATACGATATCATCCCCCTTCCAGAGCCTTACTCTGAGCTCATCACACAACTCCTCTTGCAAAAGAGCTAGTCTCTAGATCAGCCTATACTAAATCCTCAATCGAAAGAGGAGGATGAGTTCGCAGCCCAATCCGAGCATGAAGATTTGTACCATACGCTTAGTCCACAAAACTATGTCAACCCGTTGTTTCATCCAACCACAGGGGAAACTACGTCCCTTCAACCATTTAGATTCACTCAAGCACAAATACCTCAACAAGAACCATCCACACTTGTTCATGTTCCTCCTGCAACCAACCTGCAACTCAATACACTTCCTCTTGTTATTCTCCCCGTTGCAACCGTAGGCCCATCCTCGCAAGTACAACCCCTTCAAAATAATGTAGAAGAAACCTTCCTATCCCGAGTGATCGGGATGCTGCATGTGATACCAACATCTATGTCTACCCATTATATCCCCCAGGTCCAAACTCATGGAGCCCCTTCTACCGCCGTAACCCAACAAGTTCACGGGATTCCTACACAAAACATGACCGGGAAATGGGAAGCAATTGGTGCTCAACCACATCAACCCCCTCACTACAACATACCACCTCAAAAAATTCCACTGGCCAACATCCCTCCAGGAAAACCACAACAACAGAAACCCCTCGCCTACAATGTACCGCCCCTAGTACCACCCACTATAAATATCCCGCAAGTATAGCCTCCAACTACATAACTTTCGTCTTCCAACCCACTATTCAACAATCCAATATGTACACTGTACCACATCCCCAACCTACCATCTCACCTAGCACTCAAGACTAGGCTGATGCTAAAAAACTAATGTAGGAACTAACTGACGAGGTCAAACGCCTCAAGACAGCCGCTGACGGAGAGTTGAAGGTAGTGGACTTTTATCACGATGATCCCATCAGCTCTTCCGTTCCACCCCTCACCTTACCCAAGGGTGTATCATTGCCTATGCTAACTAAATATAATGGGGAGATGGGCCCCAATGGTCATCTTATAACATTTAGACTAGAATGCGCATTACTTCAGGCGTGGCCACATGCCATTTTGCGAGTGTTCCCTATGTCCCTCGTAGGGAGAGCACTTGATTGGTATCGGGCCTTGCCAAGAAACTCGATATTTTCTCTAGAGGAGTTGTTACATCAATTCGTTACTAGGTTCAAGTATAACTTGAAACCTGAAGCAACACTTGACATCCTTATACAGGTCAAATAAGCACCTCTAGAACCCGTACAAAAATTCATCCAAAGATGGAGTGCTGCTCTCAATGAGCTCCATGAGCCGATCCTAGAGATGTATCTCCTCACCATTCTAAAGGGGACTGTTAATGACTTTTTCAAATCCAAGTTATATTATCTCAATGCGCGTAACCTCAATCAAGCCTTTTCATAGATTAAAAACATAGAGGAGGCGCCCCAAAATAGCCACGATCTTACGTATTTAGCCTTTAAGAATCAACACAGTAAAAAAGATAAAGAAAAGGCTAAAACAACTATAGTAGCGTTGGCAGAAACACAGCTAGCAAACATGGGACAACAAAGAAAAATACCTGTTGCCCCTACTAATTACACTAAACCCACTCCCATGACCACACCAGAATCATCCTCATCACAAAACCCAACAATGAATCGTACAAGAAACTTTGAGAGGAATGAACCCTCCCAATAAACACCACTACCCATGAAACCATCGCAGTTGTTTAACCAACTCCTAAAGGCTGGTTTAATGAAACACACACAGTTATCCCCTACTGCTATCTAGAGACATGATTGGTTCTGTTAACTAGTTCAGAATCCAAGCTTAGAAACACCGGATGAGCCCCCAGTATCAAAAGGCTTTAGAATGGATCGCTTCTGCGACTATCACCAATGTAATGGGCATGGCACAGATTACTGTTTCACCCTGAAACAAGACATCCAATGAATGATCGATGGGGGTCAGATCACTTTTGATGAGGCCAACCCAGTCCAACCGCAAAACCAGGCCATAGGTGTGTATAAAGATCCGCTAAATATCAAAGAGGCACCATACGTGATTAATACAATCTACTTTGATAACAAACCTGAAGCACCTAGCATTAACATATTCTATTCCGACCATGAGCAATAAATGCATAATAAATCATTTGTAATGCGTATTCTGCCCACTGTAGGAACACCCGTGCCTCAACCTTCATACCCCCCACAGTAGCCTTATGTCGTCTGAGTACCCCCATCCATGGCAACTCCTAACACCCCAACCCGCGAAAAATCATACATGGTTCGCGTACCTCCCGTCGTTGCTACTTCAAACTCACCGACCCCTCCTATTCGGCCTGCCCCTTATGTAGTCTGAGTACCACCTACGGTCGCAATAGCGGAGGTACAATCTCTAGCTAGACTAGCCCCATACATCGTTAGGATACCCGAATGTCCTAGTGATCACCAATCCTCCACTTCCCAAACACAAAATAAACCAAGCCCCTATGTCATCATGGTGCCCAGCTAGCCTGGCACTCAACAGCATGCAACCGTCCAACCGCAACCCCACCTGACTCCATACATAGTACAAATCCAAAAACAACCTGAGGCTCTGAAACCAACTACACCCCCATGCCACACACGAGAATGCCTAGCGGATAAACTTATGCATGAACGCTTGGAGAAAGAGTGTCAATGGCTAGCCTTAGGACCTCCTAAACCAACACCATTAAACGCAGTACCCATGATGCCACATAACGATACGCCAAACATAGGCCATGAGGGTGAATCAGCCAGAAGACATAACACACCCAAATCAATGATTCCATGGAAAAAAGACAAACCAACGATGCACGAAATAAAACTGTTGGGCCCAATGGACCAAGTCACCACCGATAAACATGCGCCCAACAATAGAGACCTAGCAATAGCCCTAACACAAGTCACGCAAGCACTCAAATAAAAGAATACTTCACTAAGCTTATATGACCTAGTTTTAACATCTCAAACACATCATGAAGCTTTGGTGTGCATGTTAACATCTATCCCAGTAAGCAAGGACTTTCCTCCAAATTAACCTTCAATTCATACGGTAATGCACTTGCCCCAAGGGTCAACTTCCAAGCCATTAAGTTTCCATAATGACAACATCAAGTTGGATGAGAAAACAGGAGAGGTAACAACAGCCCCTATGTTCATAACAATACGAGTAAACCAATTCAAGATACATAGGGTCCATGTAGATGATGGAGTTGCCACAAATGTAGTGCCATATCCCATCGTCGAACAACTCAGGCTCACAAAGCTAATCAAACCAACTGGCACCACATGCTTAAAATCATTCAGCAGGTCGTGCGTGATAGTCAAAGGCACCATGACTTTAGACTTCATAGCAAGGGATCAATTCCTGACATTCACCGACTTTGTGGTAATTGATGAAATTCCAGGGTTTAACCTAATCTTGGGAAGGCCCTGGTTAGCCCAACTGAAAGCAGTATCTTCCCCTATACACCAAGAGATCCACCTGCCGTACGAAGGAAGTGAAATTGTTATACACAAGGAGACTGCTACACCCATCATCTCATCGTACGTAGACACAAACCAAGGCTCAGAGGTTAAGCTCGAAGAGCCTAGATGACACGACATAAATGAATAACAATCGGTAGGCGATCATCCTTTAAACACAAAAGAAAATCCACCCAAAATAGAAATACCCGGGCCTGACATTGTACATACGCAGCCTCACCTAGAAACCACAACTGACACAGAAACCACAATACATGCAGAAGCACAAGAAAACACTAACGTGGGAACAATTCCATCAAATGTCCCTTGGTCTAAATTACCATTTAATGTGATTAGCGAAGGGGACGCTGAATATAGAATCATACCTGCTAACACATCACCCAATGTCAAAATGAGAAAAATCAAAAAATTACTAAAACAATAAACAACCATTTGTCCGAAATGACGTTAAACTACAACAAGTCCGAAATGACATTAAACTACATTCCGAGTCCGGAATGACATTAAACTATTATGTCTACAACGACATAAAACTAGCCATGATCAGAAATGGTCAGTCAACCGAGCAATCCACCTATGTCATTCGAAACATCCCTTGCTTACGCTGGAGCCCAAAATGGCCTTAAACTACACATATGGCCTGAAATGGCCTGAAACTAGTGCCTATGTGGCCCGAAATGGCCTTAAACTAGATCATCCACTTATACTTCGTTTTTCTTCCAAATTCTGGTTCACTGTTCGAATTTACGCTTGCATTGTCATGTTGTCCTTTTTCGCAATTATCTTTCAGTCCTACTTATAATTACATTCATGCACTACAATAAAACCACAAAAACAAACCAAAACATTTTACATTGTTGTGTCATGTTTACAATTAAACTCAAAATCAACAAAATTTTTTTATACATATACATGTAATGATGTACAATTACAAGAGTCAACTAATTTTCTTCATCCGTTCAATATAGCTCAAATCACTCAATTTACAATTCACGTATAAATCTGAGTCAGAACAATATCGAAGCAAAGATCAAACATCCGGGGCAGGAGGATCGTCCCCTTTAGACCCGTTGGCATCATGAGCCCCCACTCCACTGGGGCCAGCTTCCTAAACATCATCATCACCTTGGTCCTATAAAATGTAAAGGGAACAATCAACATAAGGATAAATGAGAAAACCTTCAAACATTATTCAGTGAATGAATTGCATGATAACAAAACGCTTACTGTAGGGGACCCCCCTAAACCAAATTCCAGTCGGCGAAGGATCTCCTCTTCTGAGACACTGGTCCAATCGGTCCCATCAAGGCCTAGGTCGACATCTGCCAAGGCCTACCCCTTGTCAACAGATGACCAGGTAGGATGCTTTAAAGGGAATTCACCCATAGACACCTCCCCAAAAGTAGTTGTAATTACCCTTGTAGGTGATTCCATCTCAACAGTTGTATTTTGAGCAAAGGTATCAAACGCAGAGCGCAGACCTAGACCCTCCACAAACATCTCAAGCTGACGCTTTTCAATAGATACCTCTTTCAATGATTTCTTATAATCATGCTTGTGGTTCTTTTCATCCTAACCCCATTTTCATACCTTGGAAGCGAAAGCCTTCCAATCCTGGCACTTGAGGTTCAATAGATCCACCTGGGCCTTACGCTCTGCTAGTTTTCGGGTCAGTGATGCATGACGATTGAGTAGGTTCCAGTATCTAGTATACGTGACCTCAGAAGTCCACCAAGAATGATCACCACTTAGTTTAGTAGAGGTGAACTCATATCGAGCTTTGAGATCATCATACTCAATTGACAACTCGGAAACTTCTTTCTCCTTTGATTCAACTTGCAACCACAATTGTTCAATGGAATGCGTACAAGTCCAAAGCGATTTGGCGTTGTGTACAAGACCTTCCGCCACCTCCTTGTAAACTGGCCTTGGTATCTGCTCAACTTCTGGGGGTAGTGTGGACAAACTCTTAATGCTAATAGTCTCAGAAGGATCCCATCTCAGCTTGGCACCTACACACATGAAAAGAACAAACGCTAAAAAGACAAAACAGGGTGTGAAACTCTAAAGCTGTAAAAAACTCGCAACATTTATACCTATCTCAGGGTGGACTTCCTAAATACGTTCAACAACCTCCTCAGTGATACCAGTCACAAAATCCATCTTACTTGGCATCTCTATCCAGGTAAATGGTCCATGAGTACGAGACGGGCTAACCTCCGCGGTCCTTTCAGGGGGAGCCATTTGCATATGCACGTCTAGCTGCATCGTTCTAGTTTCACTACCTTCATCTGGAAGGGATGAAAACAAAAAAGTAAAACACCATAAAACAACAACTCACAAAGCGACGCAATAAAATAAAAGAAAACATACCGTGTTCCCTATACCCTTCTGGATTTGGAGGGTCACCAAGGTCCAACCTTCCCTTGAGGAAGCTACTGAACATTTCATCGACACCACTCTAGTCATCGACCAGTTCAGTCTCCATGGTGTCTTCCCGTAGCTCCTCTATTTCTTCCACCTAATCCTTACCAGCCTCTTCCTCCTCAGTCATTAACTTTGTTGTAGCTTCCTCCTCTTCAATGATTGTCTCTAATTCCTGCCTCCTCACTTCTCGAGTCAGGTTTGAAGGCATCAGTGGCATGTAATCAGTCAAAATAAAAATTGTGAATAAGACGAAAATGATAAAGCAATAACTGTACTAAGTTTACTTACCTCAGATAGGAATCTTGAACCGTATGTGCTTCACTCATGGCTTGTCCACATTTGAGGCCTCCTCGGTTGAACATTCATGTTTCATCAACTTCGACTTGGCTTGCCAAATTGTCTCTTTAATGACACGGTTGGCTCTCCTGGTAGTATAAGGCACGTCGTCTGGTTCCAACCCCACACTATCACATGTGTGGATTGAGGCACCAGATGACCCCCCTATTGTGATAGATACAAATTCATCAATTTCCTCGGGCGCATCTTGGGACTCAGATGTTTCAAACAGATGGTTGATCCATGGGCGAGATAACTGGCCACGATCCCGTAGAACATACTTGTTGTTCGTGCGAACCACTAGAAACTCAGCCAAACGATGAAGATAGCCGGCAAAGAATGCAAATGTAAAGTGGGATTGCGCCTCGACATTTAAGTGCAATCACACTATCTCCTTATGAAGGCCCAACAACAAAAATCGGGCCCAGTTATAAAGCATTCTAGTTTCTAGTATGGTTCTCATAATACGCACAGCGTCAACACCAAGACTCCACACCTAGGAAAGGGATTTAGGGAATACCCGTGCCCAAAACAGGGGATATAATTTATTAACTTCTTCAACCTTTGACTTCCCCTACATAGGGAATCCCTTAGCACCCTTGGCAACGCCTAACCAGTCCTCCAGCTCACGTACCATATGAAGCTCTTTATGAGCCCTATCCAAAACTACGTCTACGCCATCCATCGGTACACCAAACAGGTTCAAAAAGAATTCGGCTAACAGATGGAAGACTATCTTAACACCCTTAATCTAGGTGCTATAGTAAGAGATAGATTTGTCAAATGAATCAACAATACCAATCATTTAGGCTATCGACACATCAAGGCTCGGAGTTGTAAAGAGCTCCATAAGACCAGCATCATCTAAACAATGGATGATGGATGGCGGGGCATGCATGCGCAACCATTTTTGAGCCTTACAGATCTCCCCAAACTTCATCAAGAGGGTACTCTCAATTCATCCTATTGCGNGCTCTAGAAAACCATTTGTGAAAATGGACAATATCACCCTTGGTTTGAGCTAACACAGCTCCACGAAGGGTTGGACCCGCCATAAAGGTTTCTAGAGTGGTATGAGCCAGGGCAAGCCCATCATCATCAACGCATGTGCCATCTTGGGTAACTTGGGGCCTGCAAAAGAACAATTGTCAAAACAGAAGCAAACGTCAAACGATAAAACCAAAAACGACAAGCTAAACAATATTACCTCTCTACCGGGTATACTATGCCAGGAGGGTTCTGAAACAACATGTGCGCACGTGCAGCCAGAAACAAGGTGTTGTTAAGATAATCACACCCTCATGGAAATAGGTCCCACACATGTGTTAACGGGCGAGTAGATCTTGGCCCACCAAAGGGACCACCCTCGATCACAAGTGGCCCCTTGTCAATGTCTTCCATGAAGACCGCAACGTCCTCCAAAGCTCCTGGCAACATCACCTCAAGCACGCTCTAGGCCACTTGTTCTTTCAGGTGTGACCAGACCACCACCTTGAATCTGTCCAACATGAAGGCAAGGAATTCATAGGCCCCTTCCCTAAACCATATCCCATTATTGTCAAAAGTCAAATCAGGGGTAGGTTCATCGGCCTCAATGGGGCCAAACCACGTCAGTACCCCCACTAGCTCAACTACCAGGAGAAAAGGTTCAGTATCCCTGCAAGCAACCAAAATGCCACGATAAATTAGCCATGCATGAAAATGAGATGAAAAACAAAATTTCACGTTGTAGGCCAACAGTTAGAAAAATTACTAACTCTTTACGCTCGGTGTATACACTCTCAAAATTGTTTACGCTCCGCATATACGCTGCTTAACTCGGCGTATACACTGTCAAAAGCTGTTTAACTCGGTGTATACACTACCAACAAAGTCTTCGCACTTGTTCACACTTGGCGTATACACTGTGAAACTAGTTTACGCTATGAAAATAGTTCTCACCATGAAAAAAGGTCTACGCTATTTGTCAGCTAGAAAAGAACAAACTATTCACGCTCAGCATATACGCTGTGAAAATTGTCAGCGTATATGCCGTAAAACCCTTCAGTGTATACGCTATGTAAACAGTTTACACTAAACACTATGTAAACAATATACGTTGAACACTGTGTAAACAGTTTATGCTGAATACTGTGTAAACAGTCAGCATATACACCGTGATAATAGTCAGTGTATACACTGTGAAAATCCGCTATGCTACATATTGTCAAAGTCCTCTACGCTACACACTGTGCAAACTGTCTACGCTGTATGCCAAGGAAACCTTCTATGCTTAGCGTACAGGCCCTTTACGCTAACCCTCTACGCTGGGCATATACGTCGAAACCCTCTACGCTACGAAAACCGTCTATGCCAAAATAATATGTACAGATGAAAATAACTAACAGAAATAGGATTAGAGCCTACCTGTGTGACAATCTAGGCCATGATGGAACCCTCAGCCTGGGCAGACACTACAGCATGGCCTCGCTCTCCTCCGCGAAAGTCAGATCAGGCCCCTTCCTCCCCTGGCCTTCCACCTCCTTGCCCTTGCCCATTTCGGCGTCCTCTACGCTAGGATTGACAGGTTTATGCTGAGGATTGAAACCGCTCATGCCGATGCTGAGCCTCTACGCCAGGGTCTGAGTCTTTATGTTGATGCTTGAACCTCTACGCTCATGCTGAGCCTCTACGCCAGAATTGAAAGTTTACACTTACGCAGGAGTTGGAGGTTTACGCTGGGGTTTGGTTGTCTACGCTTACGCTCACTATTTACGCTTACGCTCATTGTTTATGCTTATGCTCAATGTTTACGCTTGCTTCCAGTTTACAATGTGCACAAATGACACCCCTGCGCTATATATATAGCGCTAAGCCACACCGCCGCCGCTGCCCTCCACTTTGTTTATTTTCCTTCTTCTTTATTTATTTCTTTCATTTTAAAAATAATTCAAAATACAAAATAAAATATATATATATAAAAAAAATACTACCACATGCTGATTCCCTCGTAAACCAACCTCAAAAGTCTACATTGAACATTTTGACGTAGACTCTCCTATGCAAATTTTACGGTGAACAGTCGGCCTGGTATGGCCTTAAACTACCATCATGGCCCGATAAGGCCTTAAACTACCACATACAAACCCCCCTTCAGCCCAGTATGGCCTTAAACTACCATGAAGGCTCGGTAAGGCCTTAAACTGCCACCTGCAAATCAGATTTGGCCCGGTAAGGCCTTAAACTGCCACTTCCAGCCCGGTATGGCCTTAAACTACCATGCGTCCCGGTGGAACGATAAACCACCATCATGCATGTACACATAACTTATGCTGCCAGAGAACATCGAACAATACCTACTAGCTTATTTTGCTCTCTATTTATTGGCAGGAGCAAGCCCAATGGATTGTCAGCATTTATCCACACCATTAATCATCAATGGGCCATACGGATAGATCGCAAGGGACATTGACATAAATCTCATCCACTTAAGTTTATCAACGGACAATACAATCATAGCTTCAACACAACAAATGCTAGATAACTACAAAGGTATGACAAAGTCCCTTGACATAGAAGCTAAAAATATCACTGAAGACCCATTGACTGAAACCCCCATCATTATGCCTAACGGTGAGACCAAGATATTAAAATTAAGTACACTATTGCAACCTCCTCTGGCCAAATACATAGAAGATGTGCTTTGAAACAACATGAAATCATTCACTTGGTCTTACACCAACATGCCCAGGTTAGATCCTCGAATCGTCCAGCACAACATCATCCTTGATCCAAAATTGAGACCCATAAAACAAAAGGCACGAAAGGTTAAACTCGAGGTAGCATTGGTGGTTCGCAATGAAATCACGAAACATTATTAGGCTGGTTTCATTCAGGCTGTCGATTACACCGATTGGGTATCCAACATGGTCATAATCCCGAAAAAGAATGGAAGGATTTGCTTATGCATTGACTTCTGAGATCTAAACGTTGTGACCATAAAAGATGATTTTCCTCTACCCAGCATCGATCAACTTGTTGACTCGACCACTGGGCATGCCCTGTTATCTTTTATGGATGGCTTCTCAGGATACAATCAAATATGCATCAACCCGGAGCATCAGCTCCGGGCTACCTTTATGACACCATGGGGAACCTTTTGTTACATAATGATGCCCTTCGGTCTCAAGAACGCTAGGGCCACATATCAAAGGGCCATGACATTTATTTTAAGTGATTACATGCTGCACTCGCTTAATGACTATGTTGATGATATTGTGGTTAAATAAAAGACATCAGAACAACATGTACAAGATCTTGACCTAGTACTAAAACGTTGTTTGAAATATGAGCTGAGACTTAACCCAAAGAAATGTGTCTTCAGCGTCAAAATAGGCAAAATTCTTGGATTCATAGCCTTGGAAGTAGTGATACAAGTAGACCTGGATAAAGTTAAGGCAATAACAAACTTAAAACCACCTAACAACCTTACTGAACTCCGAGGTCTACAAGGTAGATTATAGTTTATCAAGCGTTTCATAGAAAAACTAATAGATAAGTTGAAACCTATGAACCACTTGCTACATAAGAATGTCCATTTTGAATGGACTCCACAGTGCCAGGAAGCATTCAAAAATATTAAAATAGCACTAGTTCAACTACCCATGGTTTACCCACCTCAAAATGATAAACTATTTTACATCTACCTTGCCACTTCGGACTCATCCATTGCATCTATGCTTTGCCAAAAATGAGATGATGGAACCGAATTCCTTGTCTATTACTTAATCCATGCATTAGTTGCTCATGAAAAGAAGTATAACAAGGTGGAGAGGTCATGTTTAGCCCTTGAAACACCACAAAAATTTTGGCTAACACTTGAAGACAGAAATTAAGCTAAGTCATGTTGATCCTCAGCATGACCAAGCTTGAAAGCCTAAAAAATAACATCAAACGAAGTCAAAGCAAGCAAGTAAAAGTTCCCTGGGACCCACAGAAGACTACGATGACATCTGGCATCAAACTTGGCAAATCTTGAGCTCAAAATACTTGGTTTTCACTAAGTATGCATCCTGTACGCTGACCTACACGCCCGGCGTATACGCCCGGCGTAAGGCCAGCGTAGACAGACTTTCCGGCCCCAAAAATGCATCAAAACGTGCCAGAATTGAGCGTCCAGACCCCCCAGGACCTTCCCCAAGGTTCCCAGTAGGTCTCAGGCACTTGAAAATCGAATTTTGGGCTCCGAATGATGGTCTTCCATTCCTACACGCCCGGTGTATATGCCCGGCGTAAGGCCAGCGTAGACAGACTTTCGGGCCCCAAAAATGCATCAAAACGTGCCAGAATTGAGCGTCCAGACCCCCCAGGACCTTCCCCAAGGTTCCCAGTAGGTCTCAGGCACTTGAAAATTGAATTTTAGGCTCCGAATAATGGTCTTCCATTCCTACACGCCCAGCGTATACGCCCGGCGTAAGGCCAGCGTAGATAGACTTTCGGGCCCCAAAAATGCATCAAAACGTGCCAGATTCTAGCGTCCAGACCCCCCAGGACCTTCCCCAAGGTTCCCAGCAGGTCTCAGGCACTTGAAAATTGAATTTTGGGCTCCGAATGATGGTCTTCCATTCCTACACGCCCGGTGTATATGCCCGGCGTAAGGCCAGCGTAGACAGACTTTCGGGCCCCAAAAATGCATCAAAACGTGCCAGATTCTAGCGTCCAGACCCCCCAGGACCTTCCCCAAGGTTCCCAGTAGCTCTTGGGCACCCAAAAATCAATTTTTGACCTTAAAATGAAGCATTTTCATGTGTATACGCTGGGTACATTTTTGGCTTACGCTGGCGTGCTATACGCTTACGCTGGCATCCTCTACGCTCAGCGTCCACAGCGTATACGCCAGCAAATGTAACACATGTAAATTTCTGCTAGACCAAGCCCAAATTACGCTGCAAACCAGAGCCGAGTCATCCCTGTACACGCCAGGGCCTTTCGTCCACCTTGTGTCAAAGCCACAACTGCGTTTGGACCGGTGCACTTTGTAATCAATTCTCAATATAAAATAGTTTACATTTTGCTCAGATTTATTGTAGTTTTCTTCGTTTTTCCAGTTTACGTTTACAGGCTCATTTACATTATCGTGCTTGTTTACGGTTTACATTTAACGTGCATTGTTTACGTATAACCCAAC
>MNCI01010839.1:0-42643 GCA_015680685.1 Gnetum montanum | reverse complement strand
CCACCCCCATCTCCACCCAGTACATACCGCACATGCAAACACATGGGGCCACTTTCACTACATCGGCCTCGTACATCCAGGGTGTCACTGCATAGTTTGTGGCTAGGCAAGGGGCCATACCCTTTGTTCAACAACCCACTCACTTCAACGTGCCACACCCCACAACCGCAACTCTGAACATTGCTCCACAGCAACAAATGACGACCCAACAACCTCCTCGACCAATTAATCTGCCTACTACTCAAGAGTGGGCAGAAGCAAAACAAATGATGCAAGCATTAGCGGATGAGATAAAGCAACTCAAAGCTGACAACACTAAACAAGTTAATGTACTGGATTTCTATCGCGATGATCCAATTAGCTCTTCAGTGCCACTGTTAGCTTTACCCAAGGGAATCGCATTGCCCCAGTTAACCAAGTACAATGGGGAGGGAGATCCAAACACTCACTTAGTCACGTTTCGATCAGAAACTCTATTGCTTCAAGCTTGGCCCCACGCAATCTTGCGAGTGTTCGCTATGTCCCTAATGGGTGTAGCCTTGGACTGGTACCGAGCCTTGCCTCGTAACTCCATATCCTCTATGGAGGATCTGTTACATCAGTTCGTTATGTGGTTTAAGTACAACCTCAAGACTAAAGCCACACTAGATAGTCTGATACAGGTGAAACAAGCACCATTTGAGCCTGTGCAAAAGTTCATCCAACGATGGAGTGCAGCCCTTAACGAACTTCATGAGCCCATCCCTGAAAAGTATTTGCTTACAATTCTGAAGGGAGCCGTGAATGACTTCATTAAGTCAAAACTGTACTACCTAAGCGCTCAAACGTTGAGCCAAGCATTCACACAGATCAAGAACATTGAACAAGCTGCACAAGCCAGCAATGACCCCGCCTATGTGGCTTACAAGAACCAACACGTTGCCAAACAAAAGGCAACAACGGAAACTGTGGCCGCAAGCACAAAAACAACTAACACCAGTACCAACCCACCTACAACAACAGGGGCCACCCCAAGGCCCAACTTTCAGCGCAAAGATCGCTCTAAGTACACACCGCTACCTGCGAGACCTTCGGAACTACTAGAGCACCTCCTTAAAGCCGGGCAAATCCAATACAAACACGTAGCGGAGAATGCTCGCCGCCGACACGATAGGTACTGCGAGCTACTAAGGAATCCCACCTTAGCAGCACCAAATGAGCCCCCAGTTCCACGACACTTCAAGCTAGACCAATTCTGTCACTACCACCAAATGTCCGGTCACAATACCGACACCTGTCGTGCGTTAAAGGATGATCTACAAGCAATGATAGAACGGGGCCAACTGAACATCAACACCTTGAATCAACCGAGCACAGACGATGCCCCCTATGTCATAAACTCCATTGGCATAGATAGTAAGCCTAAACCTGTGCGACAACCTTTTGTGATTCGTGTGCCTCCCAGCAAGGCAACAATCCCCTCCACCTCCATGAGCAAGGGGCCTCCCATCATCATCAAGGTGCCACCTAGAGCACCGACGACACCTTTCGTGGTCAAAGTACCACCACCACAGACGTCCGCTAAGACGTTAAACTGGCAAGATTCAATGCAATCCCGAGCACCGAAAACACCCTTTGTGGTCAAAGTACCACCACAGACGTCCGCTAAGACGTTAAACTGGCAAGATTCAATGCAATCCCGAGCACCGAAAACACCCTTTGTGGTCAAAGTGCCACCACAGACGTCCGCTAAGACGTTAAACTGGCAAGATTCAATGCAATCCCGAGCACCGAAAACACCTTTTGTGGTCAAAGTGCCACCACAGACGTCCGCTAAGACGTTAAACTGGCATGTTGCACCAACGACAACAACAAAGAAACCCTTCGTTATCAAGGTGCCACAACAAGCTAGTCAAACAACAACGACACCTCCCAAACTACCATTTGTCATAAAGGTGCCACCACGCGATGGCCCCTCACCTACCCAGTGCCCAACCGTAGGAAACATCTCAACCTCCCCTCCCTTAAGAGTCAACCCTGCCAACAACACGGATAAGCCTACCAAATGGCAGCAGAAGAGGACAAACGAACAACGAACAATACCCACAGCTGAAACAAAGGACACACCTAATATACAACAACTAAACACTGGGGGCCCTGCCCCTAATCCCAAACAAACCAGGCCCAAGCCCTCAACCCATATAGAGGCAACCAACACAACGGCAGACAACACAGACTTTGTAGCTACACTGGCCCAGGTGAAACAAACGCTCAAACAAAAGAACACAACCATGAGTTTGTACGACCTGGTCATGACGTCATCGGCTCATCGTGAAGCCTTAGCACAAACACTAGCGTCCATTCCTGTTACAGAGAACATCCCTGCTAACATGGAATCCATCCGTGCAACGATTTCACAACACACACCACAAGAATTGGGTTCCAACACCTTAGCCTTCCGTGACGATGCAGTTAAAGTCAACCCCAAACGAGGGGAAGTCACAACAGCTCCATTATCGATTAGTGTACGTGTTGGGCAATGTACCATTCGTAGAGTGCACGTTGATGACGGTGCGGCAACAAACGTAGTTCTATACTCCGTCATCGACAAACTAGGCATGGCAGATGAGATCATGCCAACAAAAACCATGTGTTTAAAATCTTTCAATGGATCATGTGTCACAGTTAAGGGCACAATCAACTTAGCCTTTGTGGCAGGTGAACAATTCCCCACTAGCGCAGAATTCACTGTCATAGAAGAGATGCCCAGTTTCAACATGATTCTTGGTAGACCTTGGCTAGCACAACAACGAGCCGTTTCCTCACCGATACATCAAGAAATCCACCTTCCATACGAAGGTGGACAAGTCATTATACATGGCGACAACACTCCTTTTCAAGCTGACCACAACATGGACATGTCACAGGTCTTGGAAGAGGAGCCTCTTGAAGCAACACCCACAACAACAAACACAACACCTAGAGCTAAAATGCCCGAACAAGGGGTAAAAACTGAAAGCCTCCTAGAGCAAACTAGCACGCCTCCTAGACCATGTCCGACTAAGAAACAACCACATAATCAAGACTCCCTTGCGGCCAAAGACACGTCTAATCCCCGCCCACTCTTCACCTTTGTTCGTTGTGCATACGTCACCTTAGTTTGCATTGCACTAGCTTGCACGCTTGCATGTGGCCCGAAAAGGCCTTAAACTAAACCATGGCCCGAAAAGGCCTTAAACTAGAACACGTGGCCCGAAAAGGCCTTAAACTAGAACCTTTTCACATTATTTTCTATTCACTTGTGCATTTCAATTCATGTTTTCTGCAGTGGCTATTTAACATTGTTTTCTCTAGTTGCTTTTGTTTACAGGATCGTACGGACGCACATGCATGCATCCACCCTGACAGTCCTGGCATCATGACTTAAAACTGATACCACAGAATGTCCTGGCGTCATGACGGTAAACCGACACCACAGAGCTCTGTCCGACATGACACTAAACTGTCACACTCATTCACCAGAGTCCACTAAGACTATAAACTAGCTTGCCTCTTCATAGTCCGCCACGACTATAAACTAGCATCATACCGTCCGCTACGACGATAAACTAGCAACGTCCAACGGGTTATGACGTAAAACTAACCCACGACAGTCCGCCAAGACTATAAACTGGCCACATCATTTCTGGAACATTCATCTGCTGCTGTAATTCATGACATTTCTTCTTCAATGCCTGCTGCATCATTCATCACACCGGCTATGACAACACTATTGCTGCTCATTCTGTTTGCCTTAAGTTTCACATGGTGCCTCCATTTGCATCAGTCACATTCATGCCTGAAGTGTTCGCTAACTCATTCACTTGTGGTTTTCTTGTCTTCTTGGAGTTGTGTTTGCAGGATGACACCCAGTGGTGCTCGTACACGGATACACTTCATCACGGTGACAAGGGGCCACATTGTTTCTGACGCACGCAACCAGGTTAATCAATCTGGTCAAAAGTACATTCCCAGTTCCCAATACATTCTCCATTTCCCCAACACTCTTATTCCCATTCCTACCCAGTTACATTTCCCAGATACACCCAGTACACCCCAAAAATTTGAGCCTACTGTTACATGCTATGACACTCTCAAGCAACTGCAACACACAATATGGCACATGAGCATGAGTGCAAAATTGAAAGAAAGCTCTTTCCAAAAAAAAAAAAAAAAAGAAAAAACAAAAAAAAAACAACAAAAAAAAAGAGCAAAAACAAAAAAAGAAAAAGAAAGAAAAAGAAAAGAGCAAAGAGCAAAATGAACCACAAGACCTTTGGCACTTCCCATAAGCCCCAGGCGGGAAGGCAGTTGTCTTGGAAACAAACACTCATGTCTCAAAAGCTCAAGTAACATCTCATTGCGTAGCTTTGGCTCTCCACCAACAGGTTTTCTTTAACACCAAACAAAGGGCCTGTTCCTCCAGAGAACGTAACCCACCATCACATGGCCAACAAGTCCTCTTAAACACTAAACAAGAGTCTTGTTCCGCCAAAGGATGCACATCTCATGCCTTGATTCCGAGTCTGCTAAACAATGGCTATTGACAAGGATCAGCATGACCCGTATACACACTAGAGCATTCTCTTTACCATGCATAATCCCTCGATCAATCCCAATCCCCATAATTTCCATCTCCCAATCCAACTACAAGCTCCATTTCCCAATCCCAAGTACTTTTGAACACAGTGCGATGACATCTGGCCAAGTGCTCAAGGATAATGTTTGCACCTTGTTTGCTTGTGGTGTTTTGTACTTCTTTGTCGACGCCTCTCGGGTCAATTCCTCCAGACGTCAACAAAGAGGGGCCAATGAAACACCACAAAAATTTTGGCTAACACTTGAAGACAGAAATTAAGCTAAGTCATGTTGGTCCTCAGCATGACCAAGCTTGAAAGCCTCAAAATAGCATCAAACGAAGTCAAAGCAAGCAAGTAAAAGTTCCCTGGGACCCACAGAAGACTACGATGACATCTGGCATCAAACTTGGCAAATCTTGAGCTCTTCACTAAGTATGCATCCTGTACGCTGACCTACACGCCCGGCGTATACGCCTGGCGTATACGCCCGGCGTAAGGCCAGCGTAGACAGACTTTCGGGCCCCAAAAATGCATCAAAACGTGCCAGAATCGAGCGTCTAGACCCCCCAGGACCTTCCCCAAGGTTCCCAGCAGGTCTCAGGCACTTGAAAATCGAATTTTGGGCTCCGAATGATGGTCTTCCATTCCTGCACGCCCAGCGTATACGCCCGGCGTAAGGCCAGCGTAGACAGACTTTCGGGCTCCAGAAATGCATCAAAACGTGCCAGAATCGAGCGTTTGGACCCCCCAGGACCTTCCCCAAGGTTCCCAGTAGGTCTCAGGCACTTGAAAATTGAATTTTGGGCTCCGAATGATGGTCTTCCATTCCTACACGCCCGACGTAAGGCCAGCGTAGATAGACTTTCGGGCCCCAAAAATGCATCAAAACGTGCCAGAATCGAGCGTCCAGACCCCCTAGGACCTTTCCCAAGGTTCCCAGTAGCTCTTGGGCACCCAAAAATCAATTTTTGACCTTAAAATGAAGCATTTTCATGTGTATACGCTGGGTACATTTTTGGCTTACGCTGGCGTGCTATACGCTTACGCTGGCATCCTCTACGCTCAGCGTCCATAGCATATACGCCAGTAAATGTAACACTTGTAAATTAAATCCGGACTGATGTAGCGTATACACCCAGCGTATACGCCCACGTGTCTCCCAGTCCGATTTTCCCGGTAACCCTACCCCTATAAATAGCCCAGTTTTCTGCGTTTTTAGGGGGGACAAAATTTCTAACAGAGCAGACCAAGAGCAATTACGCTGCAAACCAAAGCCAAGTCATCCCTGTACACGTCGGGGCCTTTCGTCCGCCTTGTGTCAAAGCCACAACTGTGTTTGGACCGGTGCACTTTGTAATCAATTCTCAATATAAAACAGTTTACATTTTGCTCAGATTTATTGCAGTTTTCTTCGTTTTTTCAGTTTATGTTTACAGGCTCATTTACATTATCGTGCTTGTTTACGGTTTACATTTAACGTGCATTGTTTACGTATAACCCAACGTGTTGTAGTGGCAAACGTTGGGGAAGTCCTTGCTTGATCCGCGTGCGGACCATTCAAGGCACTCTGCCTTCGTCCACTCCAGCTCGCCCTCAAGCGGAGGCAGGGTCGACTGTGCTTGTCCGCTGATCTTTCGGTGGCCGTAACGTTCTAGCCTCGCACTGACGATTTCGGTTGGCACAGCCCTAACCTTTTCCTTAAATAAATGGTGACATTACCTCTTTTGTAACCAAGTAAACATAATCTGCAAGGATAATGTGCTCAGAGCCATCATGGGAAACATTTATGAGACAAGTTGAATAGCCTATTGGAAAGCCATGATAGTTGAGTTTGACCTACACTATGTAGCGCAGTCATCAGTTAAGCGTCAAGCCATAGCAAATCAAATGACTGCATCGCCAACACACGATCAAGCAACGATAGAGCCAGAATTCCCCGACAAAAATGTAAGTGCAATAGACATAGTGCCCGATGACTACGAAGCCATCTTGAATTTTGATGGTGCATCTACCTCTAGAGGGGAAAGTGCTGCCATCGTTATCACCTATCCCTCCAGGGAGATCTGCCCCTTTGCTTATCGTTTCAACTTTCACTGTACCAACAACATAGCAGAGTACAAAGGTCTCCTTAGAGGTCTTACAGAAGTACTAGCTTTAGACATCACACGACTTGTGGTTAGGGGAGACTCACAACTAGTCTTAAACCAAGTCACAGACATTTATACATGCAAAGCACAACATTTACAACCATATTGTGACTTAGCCAAATATTTAATAAAACGATTTAAAAACATGGACGTGCAACACATCTCTCGAAACGATAATACCATTGCAGATGCACTGGCCACCCTAGCATTAAACATATCATCTAAAATGTTCCATACATTGCTGAGCTCCATAATCAGCTGTGCCAAACCAATAACCGATACTCTAGATGCGTTGCCAATTGCATCTGTTAGTACAACACACACGGTAGAAAGGTATGGAGACATAAAAGAGTACCTTCTACGTAGTGAAACACCGCAACACTTAACGAATGCACAAAAAGAAGCAGTACACAAGCGTTCTTAGCAATATGCATTAGTAGGGGACACATTGTGTCATTGATCCTACGAAGGCATATTGCTAATATGCGTTAGTAGCACTGATGCCCAAACCATCGTTGAGCAAGTACATGATGGACTATGCGGAAGACATATAGCACCAAAAGCAATGGCAACGAAAATAAGGCGCTTAGGCTATTATTGGCCACACATGAAGTATGATTGTCTCTCCAAGGCTAAAACATGTAGTACATGTAAAAGACATGGTAATCTAATCCATGTCCCACCAAATGAGTTGCATACAGCACAAATCACATGGCCCTTTCAAAAGTGGGGGTTGGACCTTATCGGACCAATAACACCCTCATCTTCTGTAGGGCACAGTTTCATCATAACCACGACAGAGTATTTCATGAAGTGGGTAGAAGCTGTTCTCCTTCGAAAAACCATATCTAAACACATGTGCAACTTCATTCTTGAAAACATCGTGACCCATTTTGGCATCCCCATGACCATCATCACTGACAACGGACCACAATTTAGCAGTGCCGAAACCAAAACCTTCTGTGAAAGTCTAGGGATCAAAAACTCATTTTCATCCCCTTACTACCCTCAGAGCAATGGGCAAGTAGAGGCCACAAACAAAACCATCATTACAGTACTTAAAAAGATGCTTACCCAAAGCAAGAGAAGATGGCACGAACAGCTGGTATACACACTGTGGGCATATCGCACGATGCATCAAAATTCAACAGGTAAAATGCCATATAACCTTATTTACAATTCAGAAGTTGTTTTACCCTTGGAATTACAAGTACCATATTTAAGGATCACACTCTTTGGACTCCTGGACAAAGAGAAAAATAATGATCTACGCATCATTGACTTGGATTCGGTGGAGGAGGAACGCATACGTGCACTCGATCAGATCGAATGGTACTAAAAACAACAACGACAACGTCATCGGCATGACATTCATAGGCACCCCATCAAAAAATGTGACCTTGTACTTAAGGCCGTTCGGGAACACTCGGACAAATTCTCAGCCAATTGGGAAGGGCCCTACTTGGTCACTAAAGCATACGACAACAGAGCATTTAAGTTAGCTGATATGGAAGGGCATGAGCTTGCAAATCCAACCAATCACTTGTTCTTGAAATTATTCCATATTTGAATACAAGCTCAGGTACGTGCGAGTCCTGGCATCATGACTATAAACTGATAACACAGAGAGTCCTAGAATCATGATTATAAACTGATACCACAGCTCGTTCTGGAATCATGACGGTAAACTGATACCATAGAACAGCCATGGAATCATGACTTAAAACTGATACCATAGCTCGTCCTGGCATCATGATTATAAACTGATACCACACAGTGTCTGCAATGACAATAAACTAGCACCCGTCTGGTATGACAGTAAACTGCCATAGTCCCACTTGCCAGAGTCCACTAAGACTATAAACTGGTTTGCCTCTTCACGGTCTGCTAAGACTAGAAACTGGCAATGTACCATCCGCCACGATGCTAAACAGGAAGTGTCCAATGGTTCATGACATAAAACTAACCCATGATAGTCTGCTAAGACTATAAAATCGCAAGTTCATCTCTGGTTCTTCAATCTATGGCTACATTCAAACTTCATCAGAATCGCTGCATTGCTCACCATCAGCCGATCCTACCAACATTGCCGCCATTCATATACAGTGCCTGAACTCTCATCCAATGCCTTCATTTCATTAGTTTCTATTTTAAGTCTAAGCATGCTTATTCACTCATGGTTTTCTTGTCTCCTTGGAGTTGTGTTTGCAGGTTGACACTCAGAGGTGTTCGTACAAGAAGGCACTTTATCATAAGCATCAAGGTGAGACATTGTTTGTAGCGCATGTGACAAGACTAAATCAAACCATTCACTAGTACATCCCCCATTTCATATCCCGCCTATCCCTCAACACCTTATACTTGGCTACATCCTGAACACATTCGGTACAGCCCGAAACATCGAACATACCATTGCATATCCCACCAGTCCTAAGTGGTTGCAACCCACAACATGGCATTTTAGCATAAGCAGAAGAATAAAAAAAAGGCGTTGTCACTTCCTGCATAAAACACAAGATGGGACAACAATGGTCTCGAAAGAAAATGCTCATGTCTAAAACAATCAAGAAACATCTCGTTGCATGGCTTTGGCTCTCCGCCAACAGTTTCCCCCTTAAACACTAAACAAGGGTCCTATTCCTCCAAAGAATGCAACACATCATCATGTAGCTTTGGTTTTGCCAACAAGTACTCTCGGACACAAACCAAGAGTCTTGTTCCGCCAAAGAACGCACATCTCATGTCTTGATTTTGAGTCTGCTAAACAATGGCTATTGACACGGATTAGCATGACCCTTATACACAACCTTGATTCCTCCCAAATCCCCACAGTTTTCCTTTCCCTATCAAATACAAATTTCATTTCCCACAATCCCATGTACTACTGAACATGGTGCGATGTTGTCTAGTCAGGTGGCCAAGGACAAAGCCTCTATCAAGTTGCTTGTAGTGTTTTGCACTTCTTTGTCGACGCTTCTTGGGTCGATTCCTCCAAGCGTCAACAAAGAGGGGCCAATGAAACACCACAAAATTTTGAGCTTAGTACGTTTCCAACAAGAATCGAGCTTAAGGACCCACCAATAGCTTCAAGCAGAGTCAAACTCGATGAGGAGTAGTTCCTTGGGACCCGCTGACGACTACAACAACATCTACCATTAGAAATGGCAACTTTAGAGTACAACATACTTAGTTTACACTAACTATGCATTTCTAGTGTATACGCCCAGCGTCTACGCCGAAGTTCACATTCTTAGCGTATACGCCCAGTGTATATGCCTAGCGTATACGCTCAAGTCCAACATTCATAGCATATACGCCTAGCATATACGCATGACATGCAACCCCCGAAGATGGCAAAGAAACAACATTTCAGAGCAAGATTTGGTACAAGGCATCAACTTGCGTGAACAGAGCAATCATCAGATGTTGACATCAGGCATCCTGGAGTCTATACGCTGAGCATATATGCCCAACATCCACAACGTATATTCCCAGTAGGCACAGCGTATATACCCAGCATATACGCCCAGTAGGCATAGCGTATACACCCAGCGTATATGCTCAAGATGGCAGATACAGCGTATATGCTCAAGATGGCAAATATAGCATATACACCCAGTGTATACGCTCAAGATGGCAGATACGGTGTATACGCCTAGCGTATATGCCCAGCATATGTAGCACATTGTACACTTGTAACATTTCATTCTTTTACACCCGGTCAACATGCCGCATGTCACCCAACCCAAGTTTAACGTCTAAACCTATATAAAAACCCCAATTTTTCATTAGAATGAGGTTGGTAATTTTGAGCAAACCAGAGAGAAAAACAGAGATGCTAAGAACCAGAAGAGAAACCTTGTATGCTAGACCTCAACCCTGTATGCTGAGCATACAGCTTCTACGCTGTGCCTACAGTTTGAACCAGCACAATGTCATCCCTGCATCCACTGGGGCTATTCGTCCGCCTTGTGTGAAAGCCACAACTACGTTAGACCGGTGCATTGTAATTCTCCCTTTGCAATAATATTTCTACATTTCTTTCTTAAAATCTATTACAGTTTTTCATTAATTGTTGCATGTTTACTGTTTAGGCCCTCATACGTTTACGCTCTGTTTACACCAGTTACACTATTTCCATTTTGTTTTACATCTATTACGCCATTCACATATAACCCAGCATAAAGCACCTTGGTGTACATTTGGGGAAATCCTTGCATGATCCATGTGCAGACCACTCAAGGTACTCTGCCTTCGTCAATTCCAGCTTGCCCTCAAGCGAAGGTAGGGTCTCCTGTGCATGTCCGGAGATCTCCCGATTTCTATTTCCTTCCAGCCGGAGACCGACGATTTCAGACGGTACATTCCCTTGTACAAACAATGTGGCAGAGTATGAGGGATTACTCATAGGGCTCTTACCAGCATAAGAATTGCACATACAACACTTGGTAATTCACAGATATTCACAACTAGTTGTGAATCAAATCACTGAGGTCTACGCATGCAAGGCTATACACCTGCAACCCTACTACAACCTAGCAAAAACCTTGCTCAAATAGTTTGCAACTATGGATGTTCAACATGTTCCATGCAATGAAAAAACCATAGAAGATGCCTTGGCCACCCTAGCATTAAATGTTCCATCACATCTATTTGCAAGTTTGCCAGCTTCGATTACTGAGTGTATAGAGCCTATTACTCAGGTGGGACACATAGCCTTTATTAGCGTTGTGGATACCCAGGAGTGAAACTCTAGCATTAAAACCTACCTAAAATACGATGACCCTCCAAGCAGATTGACATCCTCCTAGAGAGATGCGATCCATAAGCTTGCTTAGCAGTATGTGCTCATGGGAGACAACACCCTGTGCAGATGCTCCTATAATGGGATACTGCTGGCATGATTGAATGAGGAGCAAGTGCAAAATGTGATTAATGATGTACATGAGGGAGTGTGCAGTGGACATATAGCACCTAGGGCTATGGCTACAAAAATCAGATGTCTAGGGTACTATTGCATCACATGGAGCATGATTGCCTGACCAAAGTCAAGGCATGTGATACATGCTAACGATACACATATCTTATACATGTTTCACCTATAGAACTACATCCTATGCAAATCACATGTCCTTTCTAGTGAGGCAGACTAGACCTTATAGGACCTATCATGCCTAAGTCTTTCGTAGGGCATAGCTTCATCATCACAGCCACTGAGCTTTTACTAAGTGGGTAGAGGCCATTCCCCTTAGGAAGACAACATCTCAGCAGGTTTGCCATTTCATCTTGGACAACATTGCGACAAGGTTTGGGCTTCCAATGACTAATGTGATCAATAACGGGCCACATTTTAGTAGCTTGAAAACCAAGACCTTCTACAACAATCTTTACATCAGGAAATCATTCTCTTCACCATACTACCTGCAGGTGAATGGGCAAGTAGAAGAAACTAACAAGTCGAGAATCATTGACCTTGACTCAATAGAGGAGGAGTGTGCACAAACACTGGGTCGCATAGAGCACTATCAAAGCAATGGAAAAAACATCATGCGAATCTACATCAATGGACAATACTGAAGGGTGACCTCATTCTCAAGGCTGTCCGTGAGCATATGAACAAATTCTCAACAAACTGGGAATGTCCATACATGGTCACAAAATCCTTTGGGAATGGGACCTTCAAATTGGTAGACATGGATGGCAACAAGTTTGCGAATCCAGTGAATCACTCGTATCTCAAGCCATACTACATTTGATGCGTGAAGCAGATAAGCAGATGTCCACTAAGACATAAAACTGGCAAAGGTATGCGATTGTCTACTATGACGCTAAACTGGAAAACTCATCTGCTATGATGCTAAACTGGCAAACACGTCCGCTATGATGCTAAACCATCACAGCATGTTTGCTAAGATGTAAAACTGGCAAAGGTACACCATCGTCTACTATGACGCTAAACTGGCACAACACGTTCGCTAAGACGTAAAACTGGCAAAGGTACACCATCGTCCACTATGATGCTAAACTGGCACAGCACGTCCGCTATGATGCTAAACTAGCACAACACGTCCGCTATGATGCTAAATTGGAACAGATCATCCACTATGACGCTAAATTGGCAAAGATGTCTGCTATGATGCTAAACTGGCATATCAGGTCTACTAAGATGTAAAACTGGCAAAGGTACGTGATCATCCGCTATGATGCTAAACTAGCAAACATGTTCGCTATGATGTAAAACTGGCACAGACAGTCCACTATGACTATAAACTGGCACAGATTGTCCACCATAACTATAAACTGGCAAAGCATGGTCTACTAGGACCTTAAATTAGCACATCATCCATTACAATGTTAAATTGGCCTATCCACCATTCACTACGATGATAAACTAGCACAACAGTCTACTAGGACTTTAAACTAGCACAACGGTCTGTTGGGACCTTAAACTAGTACATCCACCATCTTCTACAATAATAAACTAGCACAATAATCTGCTAGGACTTTAAACTAGCACAGAGGTCTGTTGGGACCTTAAACCAGCACAACATGATCTACCAGGACCTTAAACTAGGTTCACAACATGTCCCCTACATACATCATGACTCATCAAACAAGCGAGGATGCACAGTGTCAACATGGGGTGGGACATTGCAGTTCCAGAATGTAGTTCACGATGCCAAGATAACACCCTCTGGAACATATGCAACACCACCACTCTTGGCATCTTGCTAATCCTTTGGAGATGTTGTACGACATCATGTTGACCCTCTAGACCTACTGCCACCACAGCTCAATGCCCTAGCAATAGCTTCCCTAGTTAGCACTTTCTACTAGAGTTCTAGTAGTATTGTGGCCTAGCCACAATATTGTTAACCTCTAGCCGCTGCCAACATCTGACCTCAAAATATGTTTAGCTTTCGGGTAGCCAATCCCATAGCTGAACTGAGAATTCTTTCCTTTGGTAGGGATTTCGGAGCATCTGCATTCATAGTGACTCCTAGCCTCCTCGATGCTAGCTCCTCCACATTGATGCTGCGAAGGCCATTGTTGGCCTTCCTAGTTTGGATGCCACATGTCTCAGCAACAACATCAGTTACTCTAGCAGTGTCCATAGTGAGACCTTTACCTTCATTTTTCATCATGGTTGTTTCTCTTGGTTTGCTCTCTGTTATTTTTGTAGGATGGACACTAGAGGGATGTCGTCGAAGGTGTGTCTCGCCATGGCAACAAATGTTACAGCGTTACGAGCTAGTTGTCTTGATTAGCTTGGGTACTTCAAAGTGCACATTCCATCCTATCCCTTAGACCTCTTTACCCTACTTTTTGCACCTGCAATTCCACTCTCTCCCCTATTTTACAACCTTTTTCCAATTCTTGTCAAGCCCTCCCATTTGTCCAACCACAAAGTCCATGACACGCATAACATAGCTCACCACATGGGAAGCATCTGTAGGCAGGTTAAAGCCCCATGTGGATGTAACACAACTCATCTTGGGAAAGAAACACCTATCCTACACACACAAGGTTGTTTGAAAATGTAAAAGGCAAAACAACAAAAGGAAAAAGTGTAATAGAGCAAAGTTCATGTGCAAAAAAAAAGGCATTCCTAAAAATAAATGGCACATAATCTATTTCACAGTAACCCTCTCCAAGCATTCTAAAAATAGGTTAAGGGTTAGTAAAAGAAAAAAATATAACCACACAAACAACTCCCTCATGAGCACTCTGATGAGGGATTATGCTAAGTTTTATCTTTTTCCTAAAACACCTCTCCCCCGCTTAACCTCCTTCTTTTCCTAGTATAACCAATGCAACACTCTCAAGCATAGCTAAGCAACATCTTGGCAATCACCAAAGAGCAATGTTAGTGTTTTTTCTCTCGTGGTGTTTTGTATTCTTTGTTGGCGTCTCTTAGGTTCATCCTCTAGATGTCGACAAAGAGGGGCCAATGAAACACCTTAAATTTTCAATGGCATTCTTGCTTCATCGGGTCTTTAGAATTTAGGTAGCATCATGGAAGTTTGGCAGAAAATAGACACTATGAGTTTAGACTGTCCAGTTTGGCAAATTTTCTACTCTTGGTGTTGACAGTCCTAATGGACTCTCCAACCTGCCCACCTGGGTAGTTCATCCAGCAGATAGTCTACTCAGAAGCAATGTGCGGGGTTGTCAGTGGTGCTCAGGCTACGCAAAAGAGTTCGGCAAGTTTTCTGGTCAAGAAGTTTGCTACACTACGATATGATATGTAGCGTAGTAGGCCTCAGAAGACAGTTGTAGGATGAGGTGCTATGCTATGCAATGTAGCATAGTGTAGCAAAAGCAAGGCAGAAAGGCCCAACTTAGTTAGTGATTGGAATTGCACTGAGCAAGCACTTTCGGTCTCCAAAACCAGTTGCTTTGCTTAACTTCAAGTCTTTCGGCAAAGCTCCCCTTGCCAGAAAAGTAGCAAGTCAAGAAAAAAGCAAGTTATGTTGGCTACTATGCTATGATAGTCTATGTAGCATAGCATAGCGTAGCAATGATGCAAGAAAAAATAGAAGGTGACTCAAAGGCAAGATCAGCAAGTCGCAATTTCACTTATTAGCATAATCAGGCTTCAAGCAAAAGTTTGCAACCTTAAGTGAATGAAGTTAGTTGCTATGCCATGCTACGCTACATAGTGTAGTATAGTGTAGCAAAGATACAGAAGTAGAAGAAACACTTCAACGCATGTCAAATATTCCAGCAAATGCAATTAACTTCATCACAAATTTCTTCTTCGAACTGGTGGCTACACTATGCTATGCTACATAGCATAGCAAGATGCTACACTACACCAAGCATGCTACACTGCATAGCAATACGCTATGCTCTACTAAACATGCTACGCCCCACAACATAGCTTAGCATAGTAGACAGCTATGCTACTTTAGCATGGTTTGCCCCTTGTCTACATCACTAGCGTGCATCTCTAGTTTTAATAGTGTAATTGCATCCTGACAAGCTCATCAGTTAACTTTGCATCCCCATGTAGCATAGACACGTCAACATCTTGTAGTTCTAGGACATGGGACATGTGTCATCCAAGCCTCACTTCACGCATTCCCCTAGCCCTATAAATACTCTGACGAGCAATGCTCAAAGGGTTGGCAAATTTTCTGATTGAAAAATTAAGAATTTGATTAACTAGTAAAAATATGTAAAAAAAAAAAGTCTTTGGAAAACTCGAGAAGTTAGCAAATTTAGTTGGCGATTGGCAAAAAAAACCACCTATTTTTAGTTAGCATCTTGTTAATGAGGCTGGCAAGTTGGCTTTGTAACATCTGGGCATTGTTGGCTTTTCAGTGTACGTTCAAGCACATTATTGGATTGCTTTGAATGTCCTAGTTACTTTTGGGATCTCTGTGCTTCCCAATGTTGCACAGCCAATTGTATCCACTTTGGCAAAGTAAAGTCATAAACTTGAAGCGGTGCACTTCATAACTTCTGCTTTATTTTCTTGTTTATCATTGCATTCTACATTTTTTTGCTTCCTTGTATTTAACAATTGTTATCTTATGTTATAAGAATCATTTTCACATTAAACGTTTGCAAAAGGCTATTGACACCGATTAAGTCCCTGTTTGATTGACTAGACTATTCAGGGCACCCCATTTCCATTTAATCTAGCATGGTCCTCATGTGGATCTGGAGTTAAAACATTCACGACCAATGACCTCTTGGTGTTTTCCAGCCACCAACGTTTTCGATCATTACAAATATCCTCACTAATAGGTATGAAGCTCAACGCTTTGATAGCATCTCACTATGTGTGGCAAAAGTCATGATCAAGTCATACAAGCTTAGGGTCATGCTTTTCTACTTTAGGGATTACCTAACTTGGTCCATTACATTGAGGAATTTTTTGTTGTTGGTCGTGGGCTTGTCACCCCGGTTGTCCTTTACTTACTCTATGCATTCCAAAATGCGAACTTTAACTTTAGGCTTTGGCTATTATGGCTCTTCCTCATTGTCTTGTTATGGGCTTTGGTGTCCTCATGTCACTTGTTGGTTAAAGGGGACGAGGTAGAGGAGGTCATGGGTATAACTAAAATAGGAGTGGGATTTGGTGGGTCCACTTCCTTTCATACCTCCATCTACTTATTTCCCTTTTTTTCAGACTTTTACTTATGCTTCATCCTTTGTTTGGCTATAGGTTTTTGGTTGTTAGTCATTGGTTGTAAGGATGAGGTAGTAGCATTGGCCACCATAGGTGGTCTTTGTGCAATTAGATAGGTTATAGCTATTTGGGTTATACTGGGTTGGGAGATCTTGATGAAAAGGTGTTCCCTTAAAAGCATTTGTGATAGTACTCTAACAATGAAGGAGGATCTTGAGCTACAAGAAACTGAAGAATCTATTTCATTGTTAAGGGGTACTTTGATCATGAATGGTTCTCTTACATGTCTTTAGTTGTCATCAATGTTGAATGCTAAAATAATATAGAAGCTATCATTAGCATTCAATAAGTCTTTTTAGACTTGCATTGGCTAGTTTTGTCATCAAACTAGGTTAGAAGCATCTAAGACAAGTTCCCCCTTATCTATCATCCTTTGCAAGTCATCCTTCAATGTAAGTTAGAAGTCTGTATAATGACCAGGTAGTTAATGATAATGGTAGAAGTAGTCTAGCTTAAAGTATCTAGGCCACTAGGGATCATCCATCATTATCGCTCATGTTTATTTTGAGTCTCTTTGGTCATTTGTTTATGTTGCATGTGCCAACTTCTTAATAGTTGGTCTAGAAACTTGGATGATTTTAATGACAATGTATTGTATTTAAACCTATCCTTCCTTCCAAATTTAGGTCTATTTTTTGTCAATGCAATGGTCCCAAAAGTTGATGTTTGGTTATTGTAGTCATTGGTGGGGGCCTTGGGCAAATTGACATTCGACCGTTCATGATCTTTGTTTCCTTGGTTATAGTTACTACGATAGTATTATTTTTTTTCTCTTTTCTTTATATCTTTGAGTGTGTTGGTTTTATATGCTATATAGGCTAGATCATGATTGTCTTTTACAACATCCTCTATACTTTTAGTTTGTGAGAATGCTTGGATAAAAGACCATAGATCAAGGTACTAAATTTTGGACTTGATGAAGTCATTAACTACTCTCTTTAATATGGCTAACAAGTGGGCTTTGGCTATGGGATATGGTATTTCATTCAAAAATTCATTCCACTGCTAGATGAATTTCTATATGGGCTCTAAGGACCCCTACTAAACCTTCATGAGTTGGTAAAACATTATGTTAGGCTTGAAGTTATACTTGAAGTGGTTGACAAATTGGGCTACTAAGTCCTTCAAAGATGATATGGATCCTCTGGGCAATTAATAATAGAAATCAAGTGCTTTTCCAATCAAATACATAGAGAAAATCCTCATGATGGTATGAAGCCATGGTTGCAAGAGTAAACATTTAGATCAAAAGGTAATAAGGTGAGAATTGGGGTTGCCTTCTTTTTTATATTTTCTAAATTAAAAAATGAAGACACTAGGAGGAAGTGTCAAAGGTGGGACTACAGGACTTATGGGATCATCTTGGTAGAAGTCCATAATCTTGATAGTTTGTGTGGTAGAGGCTTTAAGCCTCTTCAACTCCTCCATTAGGTCTTGGATCATTTGGAAGGTTTGATCCAAGCCTTATGATGGCCTCATAGGTTGTAGGGTTTGTACATAAGGTTTTGGCATCTATTGTGAGGCTTGTGGCCCCATTATATGTTGCACGATAGAAGGAATAGCTTGCATTATGGTTGTGGCTTATGTGCCAAATAGAGAAAAAGATGTTTGTGTTGGTACTTAAGGCACAAATGGAACAAATGGGGTGTGTGACCCATGTGTTGCTTAGGGTTCCATGGCAGACCCCACATGAGTAGTTAACATATTTTTGATGGTAAACATCACCATTGATGGTTTTATATATTGATATTGCATTGTAAATGACATTGATGTGGCTTGTGGGGTCAAATAGAGAAAAAGATGTTCATGCTACTACATGAGGCAAAAAAAATAAAAATGGGGTGTGTGACCCATGTGTTGCTTAAGGTCTCATGGTAGACCCTGTGTGAGTAGCTAATGGATTTTTGGCTGTAAAAAACACCATTGATGATTTTATATATTTAGACTATGTTCTAAATGACATTGATGTGCTATAGTTGGTTATTTGTGGCATTGGCTAAGTGTGATGTGTGGCTATAGCCAGTGTGGGATCTAGTATAGTAGGGTAGGAAGGAGTGAAAGATGGTGGCACCATGCCCATGAAGAAAATAAAAGCATTGAAGGAAGGCACTATCAATTTGGAGGATGTTTATTGGAATAGTCCTCTCAGTATGTTTTTAGGCTTAGATTCTACCTTAAATTCATCCTACTCTTTCTTTTGTTCATTAAAGCTAGGCTTGTCATCTTTCTCTTCCATGGAAATCAATTGGTCTAGGATGATATAATAGATGTCATTAAGAGGAATTTTGTCATATGGAGGAGGGATGTACTCTTTTCCACCCCTATGTAAGAGCTTAAACTTCCTTTTGGCCTTGGCGTTAATTTGTGCAATTAGCATGCCTACCTATATTTTAGCATAATTGAAGTTATAATGATCTTCATTTATGGCTAAAAAATTAGGACTCTCCCCTTTGATCATCAAAGATCACCTACACTCAATGATAGCATGGTCTTTGGGATCATATACCCTCATGGCCTATTGGATATGATCTTCACCAATGAGAGTGAAGGGTAATTTGGTAGATTTTTGGAAAGACATGGTTATAGTGCTAAGGATTTAATGATAAAATATGAGTAAATTCTAGTGAATGGAATTCAAAAAATCTTAAAGAAAATGAAAAAGAAAAAAGATAATGTACTTACTGAAACACCATCAATTTTTGCCTCTTGTGACTCAGCATGAGATTTGTTCAAGCATTGAAACCTAGGCAAAATTTCTCCAAATGTCATGTCATGATGGACCGCATAGATCACGTGGAACACCAGAAGTGCAAATGCCTGCAAAGTTTTTTCTAAGTATATCTGTTATGCCCCTTAGCATAGTTAGTGTAGCATCCACGTCCATGGCCATTTTTCATCAAAAGGACATCAAGAGTGGGCTAAAAAATTCAGCAAATTTTCTACCTTCTACACCATCATGGTTGCCAATCCACCTAGGTGCTAAGCTAGGAGTAGTCAAAAGTGTTTAAGATGTGCAAAAAAGTTCAAAAAATTTTCTATGCTTGACCTGCTATACTCTGCTACACTGCATACCGTAGATAGCATAGCAGGCCATGTGGGACTGAAATTTTTCTAAGTGTTGAACCAAACATAGAAGATGCATTTGGATAATTTTCTGACTTCCAAGGATGCCTATCTTGCTACATCCTCGAAGTGTGATCAACATGACATGCAAAAATATGGCAAGTTTCACAAAAGTCATCCTAATCTGGGTACTACGTTGTGCTATGCTACCTAGCGTAGCATAGCATAGTAGGGTGCTAGAGTAAAAATATCTTCCATCAAGTTTTTCTAGAAAAAGAATTGCACTTAGTCATGCTCTGACCTCCAAGGCTACCTATCCTACTTTACCCTCAAAGCATGATCAAGGTCCCCTAGCAAATCATTATAGGATAAGTCCAAATTCATTCAAAATTAGATGCTACGTTGTAGCGTAGCAGAGATATTAGGGCTAAAAATGTCCTAATAATGAAGCCAAGAGGTATTAAGTGCCTTCGACATAAAGAATGTAGTTGCTGATTGCTAAAGTTTCTTGCCTTACTGGGTCTTAAAGTGGTGTTTTCAATTTTGGAAAAAATTCATTAAAAAAGGGGGTGCTATGCTATGCTACACTATGTAGTGTAGGGTAATGTAGCAAGTTAATAGTTACACTACTCCATTACGCTAGACAGCATAGGTAGCATAACACTTGGAGAAAGCCTTAAAACACCTCCAAAAATTCTCAGAGCTCATTGTCAATGGTCATTTCTACTCTATTGACTCTTCAGGGACCAAGATCACCAATTTTCTTCATTCTTTTTACACCCCCTGTTAATTCGTAAAGTTGTCCCTATGCTTGACCCTACTCAAAAGAGAAGGGAAGACATAGTCCTAGAGCGTAGGCTCCGATTTGTGTTTGTTCTAGGCACTCTTGAAAAACATGGTAGTTTTAGATTTTTGCACATGAATTCTGGGTAACATGGTCATGATTTGGCAGATTTTTCATTCCATTTAGCATAGCACATCAGTGTAGCATCACATGTTGGGCATAGCACATTAGCATAATACATCCAAGTTCATGCTACGTGGGACCCAAGACACGTGGCATCCAAACCATGTCTCTCCCCCAATCCTAGCTCTATAAATACCCTACTAAACAACATTTTAAGGGTTGGCTTTTGTAGTTAGCTTTAGGAGAAGATTAGCGAGAAGAAGGTTGATGAGCGGAAAATCTCAGCATTAGTCTTCCAAATCCTTATTCCACTCTTGTGCTTGAATGTGACACCTACCCAGGCATAGTGTAGCAACTCTTAGACTAGCAAGCATCAATTCTTTCATGCTTGTCAACACCATGCCTGCAGAACTTCAGATAGCATGACCATATTTCCTGTTTCCCAATTGTTTCTATCTACATTGCACACCAATTGTACATATCATTTAATTACAAGCCACATCCCCCAATTTTGGGGTGGTGCATTTCCTCACTTGCACTTTAATTTTGTTCTTTTTCTACAACATTTTAAACTGTTAGTATATCTACTTCTCTATATTTTCATATGCACCTACGCTCATATTCTCTCACTATTATATATGTTGCACTCCTACTTATGCCGAAATCTTATATGTGATGCCTAAAAATCATTATCTGCGAATGGTTATTTGACACCACGTAAGTCCCGGATTGATCAAATAGACTGCTTAGGGAACCCCATTTCCATTTTCTCTATTATCATCCTCCCATAGACTTGGGGTTAGGCTATGTGCTTGACAACCTCTCAATTTTCCAGCCACCAACATTTTCAAACACTATAGTTTTTTGGCACTAGAAAGAGGCCTAAACCTCCGTCTTCATTTTATGCATAACATGTAGTCCTATGTGCCTTTTGTACCTCCTTGCAAATGTAAACGTAACATCCCTATGGACCTACAATGGAAGTAGCTAGATCATAGGCTAGTGTAGGGGCTGTTTACATTTCGGTTGGTGCAGCCAGGTCCTAGTTGATGATTTTCGTAGAACCTCGTAGGATAAAGAGCCCAAAACGATGTATTGCGTTAAAATCTATATTCTGTGTAGCATAACATGTGTAGCATTACACATATAGCATAACAAGTGTAGCATAACACCCTACCAGCATGAGTCCCATCTAGCATAGCGAGCGTAGCAGCTTAAACCACTAATTTTTCAACATTTTCAAACATTGCTATTTCTAGCCTACTTTCTGTGTAGCACCCCTATTTCTTTATTTCTTACATATTTTTGACACAATAAAGAAATAAACCCACCCAGCACCTCAGTCACCACTTCAAGCTTGGGAATGGCCCATCCCTTGCAACATGCAATGGCTCCTGAGCAACCACTTAGCCTAGTGCAGATACCACGATAGTCTCTCTAACTACAACACCAATTGCCCAAGTGCATGGCCCACGATGAAGAGCGATATAACTTTTTATGTGAAAGGATCCTTGTGGGCCTCCTGCTGGACCATCAAGAATATGAAGAAAAGCATAACTTTTAAATTATCTACCGAAATGGAAGGGAGTTCCTTCCTACTCCTAGGGCCTTCATACCACTTACTAAAATGTTTCAATGGATATTGAATCAAGATATTCGACTGAGTGCATCAAAAGAGTGAGATGTAGTGTCTCACTATGAAGAACCTCTTCATGATGAACAAGAGGAATTTGAGTTCCATTTCAAAAGTGGTGTCCCCCTTTACTCAACAACTTCAAAAACCACTCCTATGTTATATCCATACCAGTTACAGTCTTCTTCCTCTTTGGAAACAATGACAATACCTTTATAGCCCAAACCATCCTTGGTCGTAGGAATTCATCAAATTTTGTTAACTCAACAACATGTAGGGCCTTCAGTTCCTTTCCCTTTGATATCCCTTCATAGTCTGTATAGTTTTCTCAACTTGTGATCTCTATGCTACCATATGTACATACTGTAGCGATTGAAAATGTTGGTAGCTGGAAAATGTTGAGAGGTCATCGGTCATTAATAGTCTCAACCTCATTTCTACAAGAGAGCCATGCTAGATGGAATGGAAACGAGGTGCCCTAAATGGTCTGGTAGATTAGATAGGGACTTAGTCGGTGTTAATATACCCTTTTGCAATTGGGTAATTTGAAAATGAGACTGATAGCGCGAACTAATGCTTGAATGTAAAAGAGGTAGAAAATAGTGTAAAATGTAAATGATAAGCAAGAAACAAAGTAAAATGTAGCTATAAAAATGCACCGCTTCGAAGCTATGACTTCACTCTATCAAGATGGATACAATCGGTTTCATAGCATTGGGAAGTGTAGAGATCCTGAGGGTAACCAAGACGTGTAGAGCAAGACGATTGTGTGCTTGAATTTGGACTTAGGAATTAACAATGCAAAGTGCTACCAAGGTGGTAGAAAAGAGTAGAAAAAATGCCACCTAAGAGTGCTAACTATTTACAATGTTAAATAGAAAGCTTACAATGCTCAAGGTTTCTTAATTTTTTGCTTGTTAGTCAAAAAAATTATTAGCCAACTAATATTGCCAAAAAATCATACCTGGACCTTGATGGTCATTGGGGTATTTATAGGACCAAGGGTGCATGAAATATTTGGTTTGGATGCCACGTGCCCTGGGATTATGCTGACCTATCTATGTTGCATGTGCCTGCATGACCATTGGGCAAGCCTGCCATGTCGTAATTACAAACCTACCATGTTGTAATTGTGCTATCAAAGCAATGGTGCAATTAGGTGGAGTGCATTGATGTAGTGTAACTACTTGCCATGCCTTGCTATGCTTTGTAGCACAACGTTTGGCATAACCTACCATCTTTTCACACTGTGCTATGCTATGTAGCATAGCATAGCCGCCGGTTCGTAGCAAGAAATTCATGTTGTGTCCTAATATATGCATTGGAAACCTTTGAAGTGCGTTGACTACTTATTGCATATTTGCTACGCTATGCTATGCTATGTAGTGTATCATAGCATAGCAGCCATCCTTAGTCATGAAAAACATCACCAATCTGCAAACTTTTCCTTTTGCACTACGAAGCTTGCGAACTTGCTGATCCCACCCTTTGAGATGTCTTCTGTCACTTTCACAGAATTGCGACCTCTCACTATGCCATGTAGCTTAGCGTAGTGTAGCAGCAAACATGACTTGCTTTTGCCAAGTTCACCGCTTTCTAATGGAAGGAGACATTGTTGAAGGACTTGAAGTCGGGTGAGGGAACTGACTATCTAGTTTTTGCTATGATGTGCTACGCTGCATGGCATAGCATAGCGTAGCACTGCGCTTCTACAACCATCTTCTAAAGTTTGCTACGCCACATAGCATAGCATAGCATAGCAAAACTCCTTGACTTAGAAAACTCGCTGAAGCATTTTGCACATTCTAAGCACTACCAACAATTCTATGTACCGCTCCTAAGTGCGCTGTCGGTTGGATGAACTACTTAGGTGGGCAGGCTGGAGAATCTGTTTAACCTATTGACACCTACGATAGAAAAAATTTCTGAACTAGATAGTCTAAACTTCAGAGCATCCATCTCCTGAAGAACTATCGTGATGCTGTGCGATTTGCAAAGACCTGGTGAAGCAAGCATGCCTTTGAATTTTGGGATGTTTCATTGACCCCTCTTTGTCAACGTCTAGAATACGGGCATGAGAGATGTTGACAAAGAATACAAAACACCACAGAAGATACGAGGCTAATGTTGCTACTCGGTGATCACCGGGACATTTCTTGGCTGCACTTGAGAGTGAAAGGGTGAAGTAGGGAGGAAGGATTTTCAGGAAAAGGGTAAAGATGAGGTTTAGCAGGGTCCCTCGTTGGAGTTCTCATGAGGGAGTTGTTCACATTTTCATCTTTACTTTCATTGGCCTTCAACCTCTTGTAGGATAGGTGTTTCCTTCCCAGGATGAACTGTGTTACATCTATGTGGACTTTTTGACCTGCCTATAGATGCTTCCCATGCAACGAGCTGTGTTACGCACGTCATGGAATTTGCACTCTGAAGTAGCCAAGCTAGTTGAGGCACTCACTTCATGACACCATAGCATTGGCTGCTGTGGTAAGGTGTACTCTCTGCCGCACCCTGTAAGCACGACGGAGAGCGAAATAGCCATGATGTGAAGCGAGGGCAAAGGTCTTGCTTACTGAAAATGTTGTTGAAGGTCTTGGACATCCATGCTAGTGCATGGTGTCCAAAGTAGGAAGTCCAGCAATGGCCTTGGTATCTTCATCATGGAGGAACTGGCCTCAAAGGAGCTGGGGGCTACTGTGAGTGCAGATGCTCTAGAATCCCTACCAAAGGCATGCATTCTTAGTTCAGCTATGGGATCAGCTACCACATAGCTAAACTTCATGTGAGCCCAGGTGTCAAGAGGAAGCTAGAGGGTAACAATATTGTGGCTAGGCCACAATACTACTGGAACTCCAACGGTAGGCACTGGCCAAGGAACTACCATTAGAGGGGTGGGCCATGGTGATGGTAGGTCCTGAGGGCCAATGTGATGTCATACGACATCTTCGGAGGGTCAACACGATGCCAAAGGGTGGTAGCATCGCGTACATTCTAGATCATGTTCTCATTGTGTCATGAACTATGTTCTAGAGTTGCAACATCCCACCCCCACATCCACACTGTGCATGCTCATTCGATGTGTACTTGGTGCAGATGCATGCTAGGGACGAGACATGAACCTAGTTTAAGATCTTAGTAGACTGTGTACTAGTTTAGGGTTGCAGTGGACTACTATGCTAGTTTAAGGTCCCAGTAGACCATACATGCCAATTTAACGTCGTAGTGAACGTTGCTCATTATCGCTAGTTTAACATCATTGCAGATGCTACTTGTTGCTGCCATTTTATTTTCATAGCAGATGTTGCTTATTGCTACTAGTTTAACATCATTACGGATACTACTAGTTTATCATCATAGTGCACGCTGCTCATTGCCACTAGTTTAACATCATTGCAGATGCTGCTTGATGCTACTAGTTTATCGTCGTAGTGGACGTTGCTCGTTGCTGCTAGTTTAATGTCATTATAGATGCTACTTTTTGCTACCAGTTTATCATTGTAGTAGATGCTGCTTGATGTCTTCATGCTTCAGATGTAGTACAGCTTTAGGTACGAGTGATTCACCAGGTTGGCAAACTCATTGCCGTCCATGTTTACCAGCTTGAAGGCTCCATTCCCGAAGGACTTAGTGACCATGTAAGGGCCTTCCTAGTTGGCTAAGAATTTTCTCACATGCTCACGGACAGCTTTGAGGATGAGGTATCCCTTCTGTACTAGCTATCGTTGCGGGTTTACATGGTGCTTTTGCTATTGCTTGCTCTTGTAGTGCTTTATGCCGCTCAGCATCTACGTGCACTCCTCCTCTATTGAGTTGAGATAGATGATCCACACTTTATTATTCTAGGCTTTGTTCATGACATCTAAGAGGATCATCCAAAGTGACAATACCTACAACTCAAGAGGCAACACAGCTTCAGATCCATACACAAGGTTGTAAGGAGTCTTACTTGTCGCAGTTCTACATGTCATTCTATAGGCCTATAGAACGTAGAGGATTTGCTTGTCCATTCACTTGTAGGTAATATGGGGAGGAGAATGATTGCCTGATGCCTAGATTGTTGTAGAAGGTTCAGGTTTCAGTACTATTGAATTATGGTCCATTGTCGGTTACAATAGTCATTGGAAGCCCAAACCTTATCATGATGTTGTCCAGGATGAAGTGGTAGATTTGCTAAGACGTTGTCTCCCTCAGAGGGATAGCTTCCACCCACTTAGTAAAATACTCAGTGGTGGTGATAATGAAGCTATGCCCTATGGAGGACTTAGGCATGATAGGTCCTATTAGGTCTAGTCCCCATCATTGGAAAGGCCACATGATTTGCATTGGATGCAGGTCCATAGG
Organism: Gnetum montanum; assembly: GCA_015680685.1. Taxonomy (NCBI): domain Eukaryota; kingdom Viridiplantae; phylum Streptophyta; class Gnetopsida; order Gnetales; family Gnetaceae; genus Gnetum; species Gnetum montanum. The sequence continues at coordinate 15,756 of MNCI01010839.1, read as the reverse complement.
TGAGACGTGTATGAGTTTTTTGTATCTCTGGCACATGTCACACGTCTTGACTTTTGACATGCAGTCACATTCCATGTGGAGCCAATAGTACCCTAGGCATCTAATTTTCACAGCCATAGCCCTAGGTGCTATGTGTCCACCACATAGTCCTTCATGTACTTCATTAACTACCTTCTACGCCTGCTCCCCACCCACACATGCTAGCAATATCCTATCATAGGAGCGTCAACAAAGGGCATAATTTTCCATGAGTGTATGTTGCTAGGCACACTTACGAATCACATCTCTCTAGGCTGATGTCAATCCACGCAGGGGTTTCCCATGTTGTAGGTAGGCTTTAATGTTGGCATACCACTACTAGGTATTCATAGCACTAATGGAGGCCACATGTCCCGCCTGAGTGATAGGCTTAGTACATTCAACAATCGAAGTCGACAGACTTGCAAATGAGTGTGGTGGCAGTGTTCTCGTTGCATGGCACGTGTTGCACATCTATGGTTGCAAATTTCTTAAGCAGGCCTTTTGCTAAGTTGTAGTAGGGTTGCAGGTGTGTAGCTTTGTAGGAATAGACCTTGGTGGTTTGATTCACAACTAGTTGTGAATCCCCACAAATTACCAAGTGTTGTATGCATAGTGTTTGGGTAGCTAAGAGGCCTCTGAGTAACCCCTCATACTCTGCCATGTTATTGGTATAGGGGAACACAAAATGATAAGCAAACGGGTGCATTTCCCCAGAGGGAAATGTAATGATGGCAACTGCACTACCTTCTCACGTAGTTGAGGCACCGTCAAAGTGTAAAGTAGCTTCTAAGTGCAATGGGACAATGTTGATAGTGCCAACATGCTTGTCTAGGAATTCGGGATCTATGGTTGCATGGTTGTTGATAGCTGAGGCTGGAAGTTGCGTTGCTATGGCTTGACCCTTAGTCAATGACTAGCTTACATAGTGTAGGTTGAACTCTGTGGTTATTGCTTTCCATTAGGCTATCCTACTACTTTCATACAGGTTGTTAGTGATAGCCTGGAGTATGTTTTTTTCTCAAATGATGTTAATTTTACTACGAAATAGGAAGTGCCTCCACTTTTTTAACATGAATACCAAGGCAGGGAAGTGTCTCTCTACTTCATTGTATTTTGCCTCATGCGCTATTAAAGCAAGACTCAGGTAATACACTGATATCTCAAATCTGTCATCTCATTTCTAACATAGCAGTGCTACGATAGATGTGTCAAAGGTGGCAAGGTAGATGAAGAAATGTTTATCCCTCTATGGTAGATGCATAGTTGGAAGGTGTGAAAGCTCTTCCTTCAAGTCATCGTAGGCTCGTTGACATTGGGTTGTCCACTCAAAGTTAATCCATTTATTTAGAAAATGTTGCATGGGATGTAACTTGTTAGTCAACTTTGCTATAAACCTTCAGATGAATTGTACTCTACCTTGCAAGCCATGTAGCTCTTTGAGGTTTGTAGGAGGTGCCAGGTTGATGATAGCCTTAACCTTGTTAGGGTCCATCCATATTCCAGCCTTCGATACTACGAATCCTAACATGCATATGGTTTTTACCCTGAAGAAACATTTCTTAGGATTAAGGCACAGATCATGCATTTGGAAACACTTAAGGACTACCCCTAGGTCGCATGGGTGATCAGCTGCCTCGTTGGACTTGACTGCTATATCATCCACGTAGTCGTTTAACATTTCTAGGATATAGTCATTGAAGATGTAAGTCATGGCTCGTTGGTAGGTTGCGCTGATGTTCTTGAGCCCAAAAGGCATCATGGTGTAACATAAGGTCCTCCATGGGGTCATGAAGGTTGTTTTTAGCTGATGCTTTGGGTTGATGCAAATTTGGTTGTAGCTGGAGAAGCCATCCATGAAGGATAGTAGGGCATTGCCAGTCATAGTGTCCATGATTTGATCGATGCTTGGAAGTGGGAAATCATCTTTGATCATTTCTTTGTTCAGATCCTGGAAGTCTATATAGATTCGTATTCCTCCTATTTTCTTGGAAACTATGATGATGTTGGACACCCATTCTGAATAATCAATTGCATGGATGAAACCAGCTTTGTATAGCGTAGTGATTTCATCTCTCACAACTAGTGTAATTTCAAGTTTAACCTTACGATCTTTTTGCTTGAGTGCCTTCATGCACGGGTCTAGGATGATGTTGTGTTCTATCAGCCTCGAATCTAAACCTGGCATATCACTATATGACCATGCAAAGACTTTGATGTTGCCTTGCAGAATCTTGGCTACATTTTCATGAATTTGTGCATCTAGGAGGGAGCTAAGTTTTAATGTTCTTACTTCCCCCTTGGACATGGTCATAGGGTTCTTCACAAGAGGATCCTCAGTTACATCCCTAGCCTCCAAATCTAGAGTTCAAACTAGATGCTTAGGCCAGTCTGGGGATGTTTCTAAAGATGCTATGGTGCTAGCTATAGCTGACTCCCAGTTGATCAAGTCAGGGTTCAATTGTCTTGTGAGCTTTCCATGTGGACTTGCTAAAGCTAAAGGCGTGGAGAGATCACAATGGATTTCCATTTTTTGCTTAACCTGTCAAAATGAGATGAAAGCCTAGTTAAGAGGCACCTATCAGTAGTAATCATGTATAAGGGAAACTTGCAAAGAAATGATGAGATGTAAATAGTGAAGTATGATGTAAAGATTAAAATTTTTCCAGTTTAAAGTTATGGCAGACCACTATGGCATGGAGATGTAGAGCTGCTAAAATAGAAAATGTAAAATTGTCAATGTAAAAATGTGAAACTGCTAGTTTAACATCATTGTAGACTGCGAATGTGTAACAGGTCGAATCTGCTAGTTTAAGGTCTTTTCAGACCAATAAAAATCGAAAATATATTTTTTTCATTTCTTGGGAAAGCAAGCAATTAGCTTGGAATGTGTCAAGGTTTTAATGCCAACAGTGCTACGATGTTGTGGCAAGCATGCTACGCTATACTGCATAGTCCACATTAAATGGAGAGAGAGAGTGACAAGTTTCCCCTTTTTACCATTATGGCCATAAATAAGGATTAGATCCTAGTAAGCTTGTCATTCTCACCGTAAGAGCACAGACCCCATATTCAGAGCACAAAGCGATTTTGAAGCATAGAGCGATTGTGCTAATAGAGAGCAAGGTAGATTTTTGCATCCCGACAAGGAAAATTCTATAAGCAGGATGATGGCTTTGAAGAAGGAATTCATGAATTTGGCACTTGCAAAGGTTGAGGAGGTGAAGAAAACCCTAGGGCATGTGACATAAGCATGCATCGTAGCGTGGGAGGACATGCCATTGACCCGATAGGCCTCCATGCTCCTTCTACTTTTTTGTGATTCTGTTATCATTTTTTTATTTTCTGCTTTCATTTTGTATCCTAGTCTTAGTCATCTGTGTTTTCTTTCATCCCATTTTTTTTCCTTTGCATCACTACTATTGTCATTTCAGCTACGGCGGATGCATAAATGCTATGCTATCGTTGCATGTAAGGCCACTTAAACTACCACCATTGTGGTTGTCATAATCGTAGGGGTTTGGAAAGTTTCAGTTATTTGGCCTTCAAATGGCATAGCATAGGACCCTCAGGAGGGTTGGGCCATGCGTGATGTTATAGTGTGACACTTGTTCTATTGGGGCATATTTTTAATCACCCTGTTAGGGTTAATTGCTCTATTGCTACACTAGGCTATTTTCGCTGTGCTATTGCTTTCATGTTCTTGCTATGCTATATGCAGGAAGAGGGTTATGCTATGCTATATGTATGGACTGCTAGGTATTTCTATGTTGTGTGTGCATTGCACTTAGACATGATGCTAACACTTTCTAGTTGTGTTGTGCAGGATGGGGCTAAGGCCGATTTTGATTGTCTTAGAAATTGCAGGGGTCCTGTGTCATGTAAGAAAACCTATGGCCAATGCTCCCCCTCCACGAATACATGTGGGAGAGTAGGGGGTCTGGTTCAGGGAAGGAGCACAGGAGTTCCTACAATACCTCCTCGAACACTTCAATGTGATCATTTGCTCATACCTAGAGGAGGAAGAGGTGGCCATCATAATAGAAGCCATATTTCCTGGGGCAAGCCAGGGCATTCTGAGGTTTCTAATGGATGGGAAAATCATAAGTAGGTAGGGAGAAGGATCCAATCAATGCCTAATAGGGTTAAGGAATTTGGCTTGGATCTGGGACATGCCTGAGTACAGCTGCTACGATCCTTACAACACATTGTTTATTGCACATTATATGGCAATGTGCTTCCAAAATCCACCAGGAACTATCTACTGTGCTAGTAGGTGAGTTTTGAAGCCTTTTTCCACTATGTTATGCAACACTTTCCTTGTTGGCCAAATGCTAATAGTATGTGTTTATTTTGTTACCAGGTTCTACATCAATAAGGAAGGGGTTCACGATCGACTGAGTCTACTGGCTATAGCATGGATAGCCCTGCAAGAGTTCTCTTCTACTAAGAACCTACACGTGCGTGTGATTGGTCAATGTGGGGGTGAATACCACACCTACCCATACCTATACCCCATTCCCTATGGTCAATGCAAGGAGTCGGGTTGGCTGGATGAGGAGTGGATAGAACCCTTAAAACTGATCACCATTGATCAAGTTCTAGTTATTCTTTTGACGTTCCCGTTACCATACAGACCTGGTAGGCCAAACAGTAAGTGTTTCATGTTTAAGTGTCTTTTCAATTTTTGTATTTTCTGCATTTTTATGCTAAAAGTTTCTTTTTGTGAAAACTATTATAGGGGAGAAAAAGCCCCAGGAGGTGAAGGTGGTAACTGCTGAGACATAAGGGGAAAACATCTACTTCAAGTACGGAGAGGTAGATGTGAGCCAATGCTAGATAAATGGTGTGAATTCAAACTCCTTGGTCTAGAATATCCAAAAGGGTGAGCTTATGGATCTATTCCTAGCCCTAAACCTAAGCGTTCCCATCATTGAGATGCTCTCCCTGGTCAACTCCTTTTCTGACAAGGTGGGCCTCTTCCGCACGCACATACAGGGTGTAAAGGTGATCATTGAAATCAGTGACCAGCTATTTGCAGACTTGTTCAGTGTCCCTATCAATGGAATTCCTATAGGGTCAAAGGGAAAGAAGGAGTTGACCCTTTAGAAGAAGGACATTCAGGAGTGGTTGGGGATTGCCAAGGAGCCGAAAGGGCTCCCCATGGAGAAGCTCAAAGAAGAATTCACCAAGGAGATTTACCCTATCTTCTGCACTCATGCATTCACCTAGATGCTTACCTAAGGGAAGGTCCTAGGGATTGAGTAGGCCTGGCTAATGTGTGAGGTTATGGAAGAGGGGGCCTACTACAACTGGGCTAGGTTTCTATGTAAAGGCTTGTAGACCGAAATCTTGGGGCTCCATAAAAAATTGGAGTCCCATTCCAATCTACATTATGCCTTTTATATAGCCTGTCTAAAGTGTTTAGTGGAGTTTTTGGTGGTTCAAGAGAATGAAGCCTGGGTCATGCGAAATCGCAATCATATTTCTAGACCATGGATTAGCCAGATCCTCTAGGTCATCCGAGCCTAAGATCCCCCAAAAATAATTGGGGAGTCGCTCTTTGTGATGAATAAGGATCAAGTGGCCTGTAACTTTCATGGCCAAGATAGAATAGGGGAGACACCTCCTACTATAGCCGGTAGTGTATCACAGGGGGAATGTCTCATAGCAGAGACTGTGGCCAAAAAGTTGTAGTGGAAGAGGCCTCCTCTAGCTAAGGAAACCCTTTGCATGGAGGAAGAGGAGGGGTGGAGACTACGGCTTAAACTGTAGAGGACACAACCCTCCATTGGTAAATGCTTTTGTTTAATGCCTACCTTGTTATTTTCTACCATGCTATGCTACGCTAGGTGGCATAGCGTAGCATAGCACCTACTTTAAGAAAACTTGTTTTGGACTAATGTAAACATGTTTCTTGACTAGTAGAGTAAGACGAAGAAGAAGAAGAAGAAGAAGAAGGTGACAAAGAGGTATCAGCCCCCAAGATGGGGGTGATGAAAAAAAGACTCAAAGGCCCCAGTCTTAGAGAGAAGGGCCCCAGTCACAAGGAAGGGAGCTCTTGTCGCTAAGGTAGGGGCTCTTGTTATTAGGGAGAATCCTCCTACTAATGAAGAGGAACCTCCTTTGAATAATAAATACACTGGTCTCTTAAAATGAAAGGCACCAGCACATGAAGAAGAGGTCTGTACAGGCTTGGTAGGGACTTCTGCCAAGGCTATCACCCTCATTTTGCATTAGCAGGAACATGGACCGTAATTAAACATTGGTGAGTTTGATAACATGTCTTCCTTATCACAGCCCATTTCAGCCATTGCTGACACATTTAGTTATGTGACAAGTGCCACTGTTGATGCTACAGGACCTCCTCCAACTAGTATGGAATCATGGGCCAAGATCCCTGATAAGCTTACGTTCATGCAGGGATTTGTCGATGACATGATCAACTACCTTTAGCAGGTGGACCCTGACGTGGGTAAGTAGTAGTGTTAGGTGCTCTCATGTTGCTATGCTAGAGTTTTATACTTTGTTAACTTTTCTACACTAATGCGATTGCTATGCTCTTTGTGTCATGGTAGCCTCTCGGCTCAAATGGGACCCGACACAGCCTTTGAGAGTGGGTGTCATGCCTACATTATCACCTGAAGTAACCAAGGTATCTCATCGTGCATATGACAAGGCTTGCAAATGCACTTTGCACTCAACACGCTCCTTGTGGGAGTATAAGAACATCAACAAGGACTTGTGGAAGCAGATCCAAAAAGCTAAGCAAAGGGAGGCTGACCTGAGTGCCAAGGTGGAGGATCTCAAGTTGAGGAATGAATTCCTCATAGCCCATGATACTAAGAATGAGTATTGGCACACGGATGTGATAGATTACGCCAGATTTTGAACAGTCACATGTTAGAATGTCGAAGCCACTCGCGAAATAATAGAATAGTGGATGCAAATGGACTTTTTAGCCCAGAAGTGTTAGGATTTGAAAGATTTTAGTGCCAAGGTTTACGAATGGGGCCAATCCTAGAAAAACCACAAACATATGTATAAACTTGAAAATTCCACCCATCATAAATTGTACAGCGATGCTCCTATGGAGGAGTTTACATATAAAGCATTCGTAGATGCCATTGACGCTTCAGAGGCCTAAGCCAAGTTCAAAGAGCAAGTGAAGGTTACGGAATCTCCTGATTGGAAAATGGATCTTCCCATAGGAGAGATCGCAACTGCCTCCTTTTCTCCAAGACGACCAATGTGGACAACCACTGAAAGGGAAAGAGCTGCTGCAGATGCTGAACCAAGAAATAGGCATTGGGTGGACATCACGGTAGAGGAGGTCTAGCATTGCCTCAAGCTTAGTTTAGACTGGATACCCTTTGAGATAGACACAAGCCCTTCATTCCTACGATGCAGGCTCCAAATGAGGGCACAGGGCCCATGGAGGGAGGGAATGAAGAATCAGCAAAGGACAACGCATGGGAAAGTGATGCAAAAGGAAATGATGCAGAAACACATGGTGAAAATTATGCGAACAAGGACAACCCATGAAAACATGGGATTTTTTTCTTTCTATGAAAGTTTGAAATTTTGTAAAAAAAAATTTTGCAAACATTATCCAAAAGGAAAAAGTTTTGAATAAAGAAGAGAATTTTGGAAAAGAAATTGATTCTACGTTAACTTGTGCATTGTCTACATGCTACGTTTTGTGTAAAATTTTCATGCTTTCATGTGCTAGTTTTAGGCCGTTTCGGGCTATTGCTAGTTTTAGGCCATTTCGGGCCATTGCTAGTTTTATGCCATTTCAAGCCTCTGCTAGTTTTAGGCCGTTTTGTGCCATTGCTAATTTTAGGCCATTTCGAGTCATGGCTAGTTTTAGGCAGTTTCGAGCCATAGCGTAGATACATTAACAACTTGAAGAATGGCTAATGAGTAACTTATGTAGAAAGATGGATTGTAAATAATGAAATATGGTAATGTGCAAACGATGGTGACTGGGTAGGAAGTAGTGGGGTTTCTATGCTATGCATAGTTTCTTCTTGATCCATTGTGGATTGAGTGGAGCGTAAGGCCGAGGAGCTTTGCTAGGGAATTTGCTTGCATCATTGTCCTCTGCTTGGAAGGGCAAATTAACCCATGCACTTTTTTTTTGGAAACTAGCTTGCTGGGCCAATTCTCCTACTATATGGTTAATGTGTGCATAAGTAGACACTCCATTCTTAGAGGTTACAACCTCTGAGCCCTACTCCATGTCTATGTTATTGATCGCTTGTGCTGCTACTTCATCACCATGGATCACCACCTCCCTTCCTGCGTATGGTAGGTGGATTTTCTAGTGAATGGGCAAAGAGACAGCCCTAAGTTGGGCCAACCATGATCTCCTTAAGATTAGGTTAAACCCAGGCATTTCCTCAATCACAATGAACATTGTGTTTGTGGGGAACTGGTCCCCTGCCATGAAGTCTATGTGGACTATGCCTTTCACCAAGACGCGTGCCCGGTTGAACAACCTCAGGAATGATGTCATTGTGGGTTTGATATGGTCGACCAAGCCCAATTTGTCCACAATAGGGAAGGGAATGACATTCGTGGAAACCCCATCATCAACTTGTACCCTTCGGATCCGATGTTGGCTAACCTGAATTATGATGAAAAGGGGTACTGTAGTCACTTGATCCCTCTTAGGATATTCCCTAATGATGTCATAGTAGAAATTTAGTTGAGGTGGTTCTGGCCCTACAGGTGTAGAGTGAAGCATGACTAAGTGGATCGCTCCCTCTTCCACTAGCATGTCTTCGTTGACTGGAATCACTATCAACATGTAGATCAGAGCCTCACGGTGTGGGACAGATGTCATAATTAGGTCGTACAAGCTTAGTGTAGTGTTTTTTTGTTTTAGAGCTTGTTCGACCTGAGTGAAAGCATCCAAGAGGTCTTGGCCACCCCCCTATTTAATGCTTTCTTCCTCATCTATTCGTCCTAGAAGATGAATTTCCCGAGGAGGGGTGACTTTGGATCCAGGCTCAGACGCTTTTTAGCAGGGTAGTGTGGACTATATGGTTATAGCAATGTTCATCTTTGGTGATGAGGGCGTAAACTTAGGGGGTGGAGATGTAGGCTTGGAAGTACTAGGGGTGGTACTTCCTCTCGACGTCTCACCTGTGAAATGCACTTCCCATTTTCTAGGATGAGAAGGTTGTTCAGCTGTCTTGCGCAGGGTGGGGGTTTTCGAATGGATCGGCCCCCTGATGATAAATGGAGCTAGTGGTGTTAACACGAAGGGTGGTATGGTTTCACAAATAGGTGGCACAGACATGGATGCCCTAGGGGGGACTCTTTGAATGAATGAATGTTACGAGCTTTGACCAACTGCTGGTGGTGCTGGTGCACTACGGTGAGGCACACGGACCACGAATGGCTACTGGGGTGGCCTAGGATCATTGTCAATACCGATCACGTTGATGACATACCCAACATTTTTGGCATTGAGGGGGATCTGTGTAGACATGCATAGATTGGTTCTCAGGGCATACTAGGTTGCTTTAGTCCAATACCAGGTTTCCCTGATCGATCAATCTCTGGATGTCATCCTCCAATGCTAGACAGTAATCTATGTTGTGATCACACTATTGGTGATAGTCACAAAACCTGTCCAGTATGAAACCCTTAGGAATTGGGGGCTCATTGGGTAGGGCCAAGGAGGGGTTCCTAAGGAGCTTGCAGTAGCATTGATGTCTCTTGAATCCTTCCATCGACATCTTCTTATGTTGGATGTGCCCCACTGCAAATAGTTGCTTCAGAAGTTCTGAAGGATTGAGAGGTAGCGAGGTGTACCTTGAATGATCTTTATACTCAAAGCTCGATTTGGGTTGTGCAGATGTCTCAAGTGCAAGAACTATAGGTTGTGGCACATTTCCCTGCTTAGGCATGGGGTTAGCTATGGGTACGGCAAAGTTCCTATTATTCTTGTTACCATTGTTACTAGGTTTGGGCTTGGCCTCGGTTGTAATAGTGACCACTATAGTTGTTGGGGCCTTACCCTTGTCCTTCTTTGTGAAGGTGTTTTTGTAGGCAATGTAGGCTAGGTCTTTGCTTGCCTTAGCTGCATCTTGTATACTCTTAGTCTGAGTGAAGGCTTGACTAATAGTGCAAGGGGTGAGGTAGTATAGTTTAGACTTGATAAAGTCATTCACTGCATCCTTAAAGATGACCAACAAATGGGCCTCCACGATGGGCTCATGGATTTCATTAAGGGTTATGCTCCATTGCTAGATGAACTTCTGGACTAGTTCCAGAGGATCCTACTTCACGCTCATCAACTAGTTCAACGTGGTTTCTAGTTTCAAGTTATACTTGAAGCGCATCATGAACTAGGTCAGAAGCTCCTCTCAACATGTGGCAGTGCACAGTACCAATCCAGGACTCTCCCGGCTAGGGACATGCCAAAGACACAAATAATCATGTGTGGCCATTGTTGCAACAGGAGAGACTCAGACCTAAAGGTAACAAGATGTGTGTTGGGATCCCCCTCCACATTGTACTTCATGAAGTGTGGGAGAGACATCCCTAGGGGTAACGTTAGCGTAGGGATTGCAGGGTTAATGGGGTCATCTTCGTAAAAGTCCATGAATTGTACCATGTTAGGCTTGACATCTTTGAGGCATTTTATTTTCTCAATGAGGATTTTAATGAGCTGAAACACTTGGTCCAAACCCTACGACATTGTGGATGGTTGGGGAACTACTAAGGTAGTTCCCATCTGTGGAATGGTGGGGGTGACGGTGTGACCCACCGGTGGTACCATTGGGATAGCCCTTGCAAATAGTGCTACTTGCGCTATCCACCACCCGGTAGGTGGTGCTGTTGGAGTAGCAACTGTGGGTTGGGCTGCCAGATAGACCACTTATGTCATCAACAGAGCAGACCATAGTCCCATGTTTGGTTGTACCATTTGCATGGTTTGATAGGTCTGAGGGCAAACGTGATGGGACATCTACGATGGTTGTGGAATAGGCGAAGAAGTGAATGGGGTTCATCATGTGGAAAACCCTAGACTTGCCACAGTTGGTGGAATAGATGCGAATGTAGAAATTGAAATGGAAGTTGCGTACGAGTGTGAAGTAGGTACATTATGAACATGTGGCATGGAAGCCATGATTGGTATGTGATGCACTACAGAAATGGACTGATGAATAGTTTGTGGAGGCATAGTTGTTGTAAATGAAATAGGGGAATAAGGGCATTGATACGCTAGGAAGGTGACATGGCTACCCATTGCAGTTGTAGTTGTAGGTTGTCGGATTGTAGGCATGATTGCAGAGGGAGTGGTAATAGACAGTAGATTGACCTAGAAGGACTAGGTAGGAGGGATAGGAATGAGGTTGGTTTGACCTCCCTCTTTGAATTGGGAATCAAGTTCCTCCTGTCCATCCTAGAAGGTGTCATCCTAGTTAGAAACTCTATCTTATTTCTCCCTAAGCCTAGCCAACTAAATTAGCTAGTCTAGAAGTCTTAGGTTTATCTATGTCAAAGGTATGTGTTGGTGACTGTTTGGGACGTGACCACCAATGAGTGTCCTTGAACAGGATTTAGGTGTTTGCTGGTCTCTGGCAACACCAAGGCCCAAATACCTCCAAATAGACTCAGTAGTTAATGTGAGTATGTGTGTGTGCTATTGTGGCATGTGGTTGTGAAAAATGAAACAATTACGTTATTTGTAAACTATAGATGACTTATCTTAAAGAGATTTTGCCAACTTTGTCAAGTACTGTGAGTTGTTGAGAGTTCCTATTTTGTTCAATTGCCTAGTCTACACGGTCCTTATAATACCTACTTGTAACAAATAAAATTTTGCAAAAACATTTGAGCACAACTCTGCGAATCTACTTCTAATTTTCCCTAGAGAAAGAGATAGTTCCATAAGAAAAATAGAAATAGAGCAAGATTCGATGGAAATAGACAGAAAAGAAAGCAGATTTGTGTAAACCTCAAATATTTAAACAAGGTAAAATGACACGAGTAAATACTTCACAATAAAGCTATCCCAAATTCAATATCTACGAATTGTTCAAACTTCCAAGGCTCAAATAAGAAATTTTGGATAGATAATGGACGTCAATAATTGCTTTATAATGACATCTTCAAGCTGTTAGATAATTTATTTGTAATTTTAAAGGGACCAATCCATGTCGGGATAAACTTATTTGGTTTCTTCATATTCCATAATAGGATAAGGTCCCCTATCTTGAATGTTCTTTTCAAAGCTTTCCTATCAAACCATCTTTTAACTTGAAAAGTATTTTGTAAAAAATTACCCCTTGCTTTATCTACTTCAGCTTCTCTTTTAATAAGTAAAGTCATGAAACTTCTATCTTTATCATTTTTTTCGCTATATCTTTGTACAAATTCAGAAGCTGAGCTTACAATCTTATTTGTAATTCTTACTGGAAAACCATAAACTAAGTTATATGGTGATGTCCCAATAGCTTTCTTGAATCTAATTTGATCCGACCATAACGCAGATTGTAAATAATCAATCCAATTTCCTGGATTCCCATCCATCAATTTCTTGATATAAGTGATAAGCTTTTTATTGGTGGATTCTGCTAGGCCATTTCCTTGAGGATAATAATTTGATGAGGAAAATAAGAAAATGGATTTTTTAGATGCCCATATGATAAACTCTTCGAATTTGAAGGTGGGTCCATTGTCTGACACTAACACTTAGGGTAGACCAAATCTACTTAGAATATGGTCTTCTAGAAACTTAATCACATCTGATGCTAAACTTCCTCTTAGAGCCTTTGCTTCAGACCATTTAGTGAAATAATCAGTAGTTGTAAGAATAAACTTGTGTCCAGCTCTTGTACCAATAAAATCCAAACCCCATTGCTGAAATGGTCTATCTGCAACTACTGGCTTTAAAGGGGCTCTAGCCCTTCTAATCCTAGGTCCATGAATTTGACATTTATAGCATTTTTGAATCTTTGAACTAATGTCTTGATACATGGAAGGCTAGTAATATCCATATCAAAGAATATGTTGCATAGTCGACTTAGGGAATTCATAAAATAGATTCAAATGATCATGAAATTGTTTCAAAATGAAACTAACTTGATCATTATGAACACATTCCAATAAAACCCCTCGAAAATCATTTCTGTATAATATACCATATTTAGCAACGAATCTTTGTGCTCTTTTGAAGAAAGCTCTCTTTTAACTTGCAGTTAAATTATTTGGGATTTTCCTTGTATTAAGAAATTTGAGAATTTCATCATACCAATTCTCTTCATGGGTGTCAAGTGTGCATACTTCACTTTCTCTAGTCATTAACTTAGCTAATCCCTTTCCCTTAATTATTTTGCATATTTCTAATGAAAATCTGAAACTTTGCAACTTTATAAGCTATTTTCCTCTTTTCAATCCAATCTCATTTTAGAATAGGAATCGTTTGACTGTAGGTTCAATTAGCATAATGTGAACTAATGAACTTTCCTAATAATATTTAAAATGCTGAAGTGCTTTGATGACTACGAAAGCTTGTTTCTCTAAGTCTAAATAATTTAACTTTGAACCTTTCAACTGATACCCAAAAAATCCAATTGGTTCATCTTGACCTTCATTATCCCTTTGTGTCAAAATGGTAGTGATAGAATCATTCGAAGCAAAAGAATATAATCAAAATATTCTCTAAGCCTAGGCTTCACCAAATATGGAGCCTCTTGTATAGCAGTTTTAATTTCTAATAAAGCTCTCTCTGATTCTAGTGTTTTCTCTACTTGGACATCCTTTTTTAGCATATGCATCAAAGGTTTGGTAATTTCAGTAAACCCGGGGATGAACTTTTTTACAAAATTAATCTTTCCAAAGAAAGATCTAAGAGATTTCTTACTTGTGGGATGCTCAATGTTCTATACTTCTTAAATTTGGGAGTTCTCTATGGCAATCCCTTCTTGACATATCACATGGCCTAATAAGCTTCTGGATTTAACCCCGAAGATACACTTCTTAGGATTTAATGAAATACCAAACTCACAACATTTGTCGAAAACTTACTGAAGATGATTAATATGATCTTCCTTTTTCTTTGAGAATATTGTAATATCATCCAAATAAACCACTACAAAATTTCTTAACAAATCCTTAAATGCTAAATCCATTGCTCTTTGAAACGTAGCTCCAGCATTTGACAATCCAAATGGCATTCTATGGTAAGCGAAAGTTTTCCATTTGGTGATAAATTCTATTTTGAATCTATCATTCTTATCTACCATGATTTGATTATAACCTAAGAAATCATCTATGAAAGAGTATACTTGACAACCTGAGACTTTAATCAGCATCTCATCAATTCTTGGAAGTGGATACTTATCCTTTTTTGAAGCATCATTTAGATTTTTAAAGTCTACATAAAGCCTTATATCACCATTTTTCTTCCTCATTGGAATAATGTTAGCAAGCCATGTCAGATATCATACTAGATATATGATTCATGCTTGCAACAACTTGATTTCGGCTTCCATAGCTGGTTCAAATGATGGATTAAATTTCCTTTATTTTTGCTTGACTATTTTACAACCTTCTATTAAATGGATCTTATGTGTCATCACATCTTTCCTAAAAGCTTTAAGGTCATCATAAGACCAAGCAAAATTGTCCAAATTATTTCGTAGACATGTTAATAAGTTTCGCTTGAAACTTGAATCTCTTTCCTTTGTAACATTCAACATCTTTGGCATCTTGTCTAATCCAAAATTTACTACCTCGAAAGCTTGACTATCTAAGTCTTTTAAATCCTTTCTAGTAAGTAAATTGTTCTTGAACTCATGTTCCAAGTCAATCATCCTTTTTGGAATGAAATTAGCTTTGGCGTTTAATGACATTTCGGGTACCACTTGACCCTCAAATTCTTGTTTTTTCTTCATAAATCTTAGTACTTGATCATCATCTTCAAATACTTTTAAATGTCTTATATTATCTAGTACTAATGGCTAATGTTATTCCTCAATCATGACATCTTTGTAACTTTCTATTAATTGCATATCCAATGTCGAAGCTGCCTTTGCCAAATCATCTACTATAAAATTCTCTGCTCTATTTATATGCTCTATTTGGCAATGTTGGAACTGATCTAACATCTTATAAGCAAGTTGCTTATAAGGTCTTAAGAATGAGCTCTTTACTACATAGTTACCCTTTACTTGTTCATGGACTAATCTTGAGTCTCCCTTTATAGTGATTACTTTGATTTTTTTGTCTAGAGCTATTCTCATACCAATACATAAAGCTTCATACTCAGCCTCGTTGTTAGTACAAGGAAAAGATAGATGAATTTCCTTGATAATTTCAAGTGAATCATTCCTTAATATAACTATACCGACTCCTGCACCTTTTGAATTGCACGAACCATCAAAGTATAACTCCCATTTATCCTCATTCTTTGATTGTCCTTTTTCAAGAAAATAATTTTCTTAGAGTGTACAAATTATATTTTCAACACCTCCTTTTTCAACCATTTTACTTTTTCCATTTGAAGTAATATTATCAATCATCAAAGGTTCACTATAGATGTATATTTGATTTGGTTCTCCTTTCCAAGATAACCATATGTGAGAATAATCTGTTGATATGTAACCTGAGAAATTCTTGCTCCAACTTCTACTCAATAAGAGACTATGTGAATCTAGTATATCTACGACTTGAATAGTTACTCTACTTCTGACATGGGGTTCAGAAGCAATT
>MNCI01010837.1:82462-123581 GCA_015680685.1 Gnetum montanum | reverse complement strand
CCTGTTTTAAATTTCCGTCAGTTGAAGCCATGAAACTGTTGGACAATCGGCAATACTGCAGGGATAGGGCTTTCAGCTTTTGATATTTTTTTGATTCAAAATATATTCGTGATCGCACGCGTTTTTGCATCTTTCTTCCGGTTCTGAGCTGAGTAAAATTTTTGTTTTTGGGGCAAACTGCTCATTTTTCCTTTCTGCAAATGTATGTGCAGATGTCGTTTTTGTTGCCCCTTTTTGCTTGAGTACGCGAGTCCTCCAGTGTCTCCGTTTCCTTCATGTACGCTTGCCTTCGGATCTGATTCTTGTGTCAAATTTTTCACATTATTCAAGTTTGAAGATTGGTTCGTTCTTGCTCCAGCGGTGGCCATTATTTTTCCTATTTTCCTTAATCGCATTTTTCTTGCCTCCTCCATGTGCAGGGCTTTTTTTTTATTAGGACGGCCAATCCAATTCTTTGAACCTGACCCTTTGTTAATCTGATTTTGAATAATCCGATAATGCATTTTCAACATTAACAGGGAGTATATCCTTTAACAGCAAAGAATCTCATCCTTAGTCTTTCTATTTTAATTCCATAAAACTTAACAACCAAACACTTCAACATATTTGCTTGCTTCCTGTCAACTCACCATATTAAACTTCAATTTTATGCCCAAGAATTGTGCTATCTTTGAAAAAAAATATTCCAACTGTTCCATGTATTGGCTAAATGTGCCAACAGTAACAGTACCTTAACTGATGGCCAAGCATGCTCAATCTTTCAAATCTCTCCCTTCCAACTTGGTCATGGGAATGATGGTCATCCACGCTAACATCCTATAGTGGATCCTTAGCTTTACAAATTTTCTATTTTACATCATTTTTTATACATTTTTCATTTTCTTGGATATTTTGCAATTTATTTTACATTTTACTTTATTTTAATTTTCTTACATGTCTTATTATACTTTATTAGCATCAAGACTTTGGTGTCGAATACAACTATTGATTGATGGTGGCTAATTGAATTATATTGATTCAATGGATTTCTTAATGACTATGTTTCATCATTTTATTTTGAAATTTATTAATGGGACATTGGTCTTCTCATGATATTAGGTAGTGAGCTCACGTCATCCACACATTCTACTAAACTCTATGGTGTTCTCTCCTTTTGGAAGCATTAGGCCTTTTTTTAATAACAACTTTTAAAGAACCTATAACCTTGGTTCTTTCCAGACTTGAAATGAATCAAGTGGAATTGACAAGGGTGTGGCTTCAAGGGGATTTTTCACCTTTTGTAGCTGCCTACCATCTAGAGTTTTATGGGTATTCTCATCAATTCCTCACCATTCCTAACATCGACCAATAACAAGGAGCAATGTCTTTGCATGGTATGATTCCCATGAAAAAAAACACAATACATGGAAATTCAAAGCAACCTTCTTAGATGAAATAATGAGCTAAAAGCACTTATTATGGGGCTAGAAAGACATGTTACCCATGTCTAAAGGCACCCCTTTAACTAAGGCCCTCTCCACTTCCTACTTCTCTTTTCTTCTCTATCTAGAATGGTGGGTGATCTTTGAGGGTCTTCATGAGCTCTAGGGGGTTGAACGATCTCAATGTGCCAATGCAAAGTCATTGGAAATGGATGTACTTGATTTCAAATGAGGATGGGACAATATCAAGTCACATTAATCACATATATCCACAAAATACTTCATGTGACTAGGATGAGGAACTCCATTTCATACTCTCTCTCTCATCATCAATTCTCTCCATCTACCACCTCACTACCTATTATCATGATTATTCAATGTGTCTATTTTGGTATGTCTTAATTCTTTAGTGATTCCTTGTGTGATTTTATTTTTAACAATCCATAGCCATTAATCATCATTGATGCCTATGAACTCCTTGACATGAGGGCATGCAAGGGCATTAAAGGCATGAGCCTACTATGGGGAGGACCAACTTGCATACTCTTTGGTTTGGATGGTTCAACTTCTTATCCCATAGTCATTTTTGTTTCAAGACCATTGTTTTCCACTTTGGAACATCTAATTTTTTCACTCCTTGATAGTTAAATGTCATCCATATCTCCTTTTCCCAACTAAATTTTAAGACCTCTTCAATGATTTATCCTTATTCTACATTTTTTTGGCTTTGTCTAGACTCCAACTTCATCATCAAACTCTTTTCCAATACTTATTTTTTTAAGGTGAAAAATTGCTTTAATAAGCAACATCAACCATTCCTATTAACATAGCTCAATGCTTCCATGCATCCCCATTGATGCAACATAAAAAGTCTATAAATATGCATCAACACTTAGTCCTTTTTACACATTTGCATCACAACACTAGGGGAGGTTTTGCATTTGTATGAGCCCATAGCTCTAAGCACATTAACTTGCAAACTGCTTGTCTAAATCCACTTGTTCTTCAACCCTCAAGCTACAGGAAGTGAGCTTTATGTCGTAGGGGCCACAAATCCATGGTTTATGATGAAAAAGTTTTCAAAATTTTTTTTATCTTCCAAAGGTTTAACTAATAAAACAATATTAAAAATCACTTATCCACACTAAGTTAAACCTCATCAGCAAACTTAGGTAGCTAAATAAATAAAATAATCAATCTACCATGATCAAAATTAACCTAAGTGTAACTTACCCAAAAGCAGAAAGGTATCAAAAGAACTAAACATTACACATTAAACACTAATCCTTGGTTATGTTTGTGATTACAAATGACACCAATGAAGGGACCACAAGGAGAAGGACCATGTCATTCTAGGGCGAAGCAGCTAAGAGAAGGAAGGGGCCAATAACCATAATAGCCCTAAGAACAAGAAGCAGAGACCCATGCAATAAGACCTCTTTGAGAGGAGCCCTAAATAGAATCTATCTACTAGATTCCCATAGCAAAGACCAACCAGTCATGGTAGGATGAGGCACTAAGGCCTAGGCCTAATCTAGAGAACACACCAACTTTAGCCCCTTCTTAGAATTGGCACAGAGAAAAAAGGCACATAACTATAGGGTGTCTTCCATGTGGCCCATTCTCTCTTCTAGTGGAGAGTGGTACATGGGGGAGACCTATCTCTTCTGGAACAAGTGATAAGGAGATACAATGATGAAAATCAAAGATATAACCATCTCCTACTTAGTTGAGGTTATTACAAAGGCCCTCAAGTTACTTAACACAAGGGCAACATTGGTTGAAATCTCAACTCAGGTGAATCCAGATGTGAATAAAATGGATCTAATAGTGCTATGGGATGAACTATAAGAAGTATGGTGCACTTACCAAGGCAAAGAAAGCCTACTTCAAAATTGTAGCATATAAATCCAATGGTAAGTCTCAACAAGGTCACTACCTTCTCTACCCATGCATGCATCGCTTTAAGTAGTAAGTTCCCTATCAACCTCCCTTAGCTCATCTTCCTTGAAATCAAGAAATGCTTTAAAGAGAACTAGTAAGGAAGGAAGACACTTCCATTTCAGTGCCCAATATGAAAACTTTTCAAGAGGGGAGGCATAGCCTAATATGCCAACAATACACTTCATCATGCTCCTGTCGCATTCTAGCAAGAGATGATGAAGGACAAAGTAGTTGCTAATCTACTAGAGGAGTGGCCACCACCACCACCTACTAGTGAGACAACACCAAAGCCTTTCATAGCTATTGAACACCTAAAAAACTTTGTAAATAGATATTGTAGCAATAACAATGAGAGAAAGATGGTGGGGAGCCATCAGTCTACTGGCCAACGTTGAGACACCTTAATGAAGTTACCAAAACAATTAGCTAGTTGGAGGAGAACATCCTACTATTTTTAATCCAACATATGTAGCCACTCATGAGAATGAATCTAAGCACCCAAGTAGTTATTGTGTTTATCCTTAGATAATAAGATTTTTTAGAAATTTTAGGAAACACTGTGACTTTCTCAGTGTGCTTGGAGAAAGGCAAGGGAGCTACTGTCTTAGTGATGCAACATCATGGGTAGGAAATAATGGCAAAATTTATGACCAACCAGGTGGCCAAAGCACTAAATGCTCCTACAATAGTCATTCAAGACATAGTTACACTTAGAGATGTGCAAGCTTCTATAGGAGCAGGAAGCAAAAGATTGAATGCAACCCAATATGAGGAGAGGTTGGACTAACTAGTGGGAACTAGGCAACCACTTCTAAAGGTATTTGCTCTTCTAGAAGAAATCACTACTATCCAATCATAGCTTCTTGAAACAAAGGGCAAACTTCTCTTTGCCAACATCTCACTTGAGGTACCCACCATCAAAAACCATCGGTTGGCTACTGAGGTTGTAGAATTGAGAGTCCATCTCATTAATCCCACCATTCTTTGTCAAACCATCATAAGAGATGAAGCTTTCTTGTAGCTTTAGCAAAAACTCAAGGTTGCTAAGAATGTCAAGGAGATGATGATCTTCAATGCATCCTTATTGAAATCTCTTATCATCAACACTAATAAGGACTTGGCACAAGTCCACAAGGAAAACTTAGTTCTCATCAAGAATATCTGATGAGCTGTGAAGGTACCCGTACACTTAACCATACAAATCTTGAAGTGTTCACACATGATCTAGTCAAATTCCATGGACTATAGTTTCCAATGCACTAGTTCTCTAGGAAGTGAACCTTGCCTTAATGGTCATTCATTGTCTTCCCAATTACACTTGTGATGCACATGGTATGGTCAAGTGTAATCAAGGAATATGATTTTTATTATTTTATGTTTTATGTTCTTTAGCACTTAAATAGAGATATGAAGTATTTTAATAACTAATTTAATTTAACTACTTTACTAGTCTCTAACTAGTACTAACATAAGCATCCAATCCCACTTTCTGTACACATCCTGAACCCACGTATCCACTGCTAGGTTACCAAGCACTACGCTAGTGGGTGCACCAAGCAATAATGCTACTAGGATTACCAAGCAAATACATGTTTACACTCGAAGTAGTCATACTTATGTACTTAATCTTTTTAGCTTAATTAATTAACTAATTTCTTAAAGTCTTAATTTAGCTTAATTTAACTTAATTAATTACATATCTAATGAAAACAATAAATGCATAAATAAATCATTAATCTATTCGAAGTGCTACAAGGTTTGATCAAAAGGCTTGTCTTATTATCATATACATTGGTATGGTTCAAGTACAATAGTGCTCAAATAAAGATCCGTGCACTTTCTAACTCCTACTACTGGCACTCAAATAAATACTCTAACTTTTAAATGGACAAACTACAAGAACTATGCTACTACTATGACTTGATATTTCCATAAACATGACTATGAGCTTGCATTTATAGTTTTTACTACAAGACTATGTCGATAGGGCCTTGTAGATGTAGTAAATGCTACATCAATGTGGCCCCATCAACAGGGCAACACCATGTAAATGGGGGTCCATTAATATGGGCCTGTAGACAAGGCTATGTCAATGAGGATCTATCAACATGACACTTTAACACCCATCATATATTGCCTTATTGTACAAGAAACAAAATGATTCATTCTATTAGGCTATAGAAATAGATGAGCATGCTTTGGACGATGTTAATGATATAAGATATGTTAATGTCTTTAAAGGGATTCATTACATTACATTATCTAAGGAGGATGGCTAGATGAGATTATAGTTTGATGGTCCTTTGGTTGATTTAAAGGAAGAAAATATTATTAGACATACATCATCTATAGCATCCCACCCAGTTATTCTAGGAAAAGAACTTGATTTAGTAAGAGCTTGGTTACAAAATCCAAATGATGAAAGTTCTAATAATGCACAATGGCCAACACTTTTAGAGTCATCCATCAATGAGTTTAACATAATTGGAATACTTTCAATGTTATTTCCAATGTTTTTCCCATGTGGAAAATGTGACTTTCTTACAAGAAGATCTAAGGATGTCACATTACATGAATATGCTAGGCATCTAATTCGATATACGAATGGAATATTTGGACATCATAAAAGATTCAACTATCCCAAATAAATTTTATTTACATTACTAGAGAGTATTAATGTTTATTAAATTATATGAACTAATTATATATTAATTTTATTTTTAGATATCACATTTACAACATGATAACGAGACATCATGCATTAAAATCAATGTTAGTATTCTTTAAAAAAAATATTACCGAAGCACCATTAATAATCCAAGAATTATGTGAAGGACTAAAAAATCCACCACTAAATAATTTTGTTGATAATTTGATGAGATTTGAAACAACAATACCAGGAACACATTCCTACTAGAGAAAATGCAAAGCGCAATTGTCTAATTTGATAAATGAGTTAGGTGCACCAACATTTTTTTTTTACTCTAAGTGTAGCAAATCTTTAATGGCTAGACCTACATAAGGTGTTTCCTGGAGAATCATCAAAAAATATTTATGCAATAAAAGAATGGAAAATGAGAAATATTATTGAGAATCCACATATAATTTTCGAGTTTATGCATCTTTGACATAAGGCATATCAAGAAAAGGTATTATTTGAAGAATTCAATGTGGTTGATTCCGAAACAAGATATGAATGGCAACATAGGGAATCACCACATGTCCATGTTCTCATTCTTGGTTGAATTTGTTCTTTTTTTATGTTCTAATAGGCAATGCAAATTTAGTCAAGAGTAAAAACATACGATAAATGATGCAAATATTTTTTTCCTAAAATCCATCATTACAAAGACTTTGATATACAAATCTTGTTCTTTATCTAGAAGTCATGAAAATTATAATCCTTAAATCTACCTCTTTATCTAGAAGTCCTGAAATTTTTTATTGAAATAACTTATTACTTATTAACAAATAAGATTATCTCGATCAAATTATAGGTATATATTATAAATATATAACTAAGCTAGTTATTAGGTATGCTCACATGTCCCTACATCCTACCCTTGCATGTTTTGGAGAGAGTCTCGAAGTATTATTTTTAAAACATGGGTGGACATCTTCTTTGGTTAAAGAAGATTTTATTTTCTCATGTGAAAGCAAGTCTATTTTATATGATGAGGATGTTCATTATGAGCATTCCTATTCATACATTCATACATAATTGATTTTAACTTTTAAAAAAATTAAAAAAATATTTTAATCATAAAAATACTTTTTTTGAAAGTACATTATTGTATGTGATTGAATTTCTTTCATTGGGAAAACTTTCTTTTTATAAATTTTTGTTATAGTAATCCATTTGTGATACAATGATAAATTTTAAAAATCCATAAATTAGTGATGAGTAGTGAGATAATCCTACGCTCAACCATATCAATAACAAGTGTTCATGCACAATTTGGTTAAATTCTATGGATGGGACTAGTTATGCATCTAAATCGTTATGTCTTAATCACAATTCGTTGTCTTCCCACTTGGACTAGTGATAGCTTTGTCACGTATGGTTTAGTCCAAAGTGAGGTATATGATAAGTGATGTTGTTCAACCCTAAGCTACTCCTAATTATGATAAAGAAGTTAATTATCTAATATAATTAGAAATGGAAGGTAAAGTATAACTAAGCTAAGTGTGATGAGTATCCATTCCTAACATTCTGTACATGCCTTGAACTTCATGCGACTACCACTACCAAGCATACTATTACTGGGTGTACTAAATGATAACACTACTAGGTTATCAAGTAGTTACACTTAAGTGCTCGTGATTTGTCGTATTCACTCTGCTTAATGATAGAAATAATAAAGAGCAATGAATGACAACATTAACTAAGGAAAATAGTAAACAATTAAGCAATTAACAATAATAAAGCTAACTGGATGCTGCAATGATGGAAGAAATGTTGATCTTTATTGTTGAACATGTAACATGTCCAAGTACAACACACTCAAATAAGGATGTTGTACAATCACTTAACATCACAATGTAGGCATGCACTGGAAATGAAAAAAACTTGAAATCTATCAAAATCTATGAATCTATCTATCTATCTCCTATATCCCAACCATGCATCCAATTTCTGTATTTATAGGCTAGCATGAAAGGGATGATATCGGATCACCGACATTAGAGGTTATGCCCCGATATTGGATACCCAACATCACAGCCCCAATATTGGATACCTGATATCATAGCCTTGTAAAACATGACTCATCATACCCTCATGAATGAATAAAAATTCATCCTCAAGTTAAACAAAAATTAGGAACAAGTTCATTACAAAATATTGGGAAGGTATGGAATTATTAACTGACTTAAAAGAACTCAAATTGACTCTTTCATGCTGTAGTGGTGTTTTACACAAAATGGACACATCATGACAAAATAACAAAATAATAAAACTGGGGAGATTCAAGTAGTTCCTAGAGGTAGTGGCTCTTCCATTGGTTGCTGCCCCTTATTGTCAAGCTTCTCAAAGTTATATCAATTGAGGAGCACCTACAACTTCTCCTCCTCCATTCTTGCATCATGTACTATTGAGGCTGATGAGTCAATGTGTGCTGGAATCGGTACATCCCATGCACACAGTAGCTGTGGAAACATCTTATTTGCTTTCACATACCATGCTACAAACTATGGTCATTCCTCCTTGAAAGCTCTAGCCTTTTTTTAGTTCATAATGATCTGTTAATCTTTTAGCCAAGTTTGAGGCTAAATCTCTTTGCCCATGGTAGTGAGCCTTAATTATTTCCAATTCCATGTTTGCCACGTGGATTTTTTGTAAAGCACTTTTCCTATTTGCAAACTCTATTTCATACAAGGCATAAGTGGTTGCTACTTGTTGTTTTAGCTTATTTCTAGGCTGACCTGCTATTAACATGGCAAGGTTGGTGTAGAAAAGGTTGGCCAATATCATGTACTCTTTCAAATCATCAATCTACATGTCCTTATTCTTTACTTCCACTTGGTGGACCAAGCCATGGCTATCCAATATTAGCTTCCAATTAGGATTCTGAGATGACATGGAACTAATGAAGGCCTTTTCCATCTAGATTTCTTTTTCATCGATCTTTTTGTACATGTCAATTTGGTCCTCAGAAGTGCTCCTTTAGTTTTTCATGTTTCTTGGCCTCATTTTTCCATGCACTTATCTCAATTGCAAAGTTTTGACAGATTGTGTGGACCTCCTCCATTTAGAGGGTTTGATTTTCTTTGTCCAATTTGCTTATGTCTTGGTTGAGCCTCACCAATTATTCCTTCAACTGGTCAACACTTTCTTCCAAGATATTTTTCTATTTCTCTACAATGATCAACCTTGCATTATCAGTAGCAAGCTATTTATTCTCCTCTTGTGCAATGGTAAATTCCTTTTTATGGGCATATTCTTGGGCTTTGAAAGTTGAGGCATTCCAGACTACTTTCTTCTTTTCTTATTCAACAACTTTGTTTTGTTTAATCAATTAGCCCAACTACTCTATTTGGAATTTTTCTAACTAGTTAGGTGCAATGAATTGGGAAGGATCCATCCTTTCACCTCTCAAGGTGATGAGCTTTTGTTGTAACTTATGCACTTCTACTTCTACATACTCTACCCAAGTCTCTACCATGACCAATTTTCCTTTTATGGTAATGTGGTTAGATTGTACTATAGTGACATCATTGGGAATGTCAAAAATAGTTTCCAATACTTGTCTAGTTTGTAGCAATATATCAAGCACATCCTCATGGATTTTAAGAGTCACTGAAGTCCTAGCTAACATTTGCACATCTCTGGTTTTGGTCAAATCTACTAGGTTTACAAAAAGTACATTAAAAGATTCTTTGATGTGGTACATGAAAAGATTCTGTTGCACTTGCCATGTCTTAATGTTACATGACCATGATGATGGCACCTTCTCCCATTTCAAGAATTACTTGAAAAGATGCGACATTTCCAAATATTTGTTATGATCATTGGGCTTCTCCTCTTGATTGCAAAGAGATATACCCCATTGATGGATAGGCAAAAACTATAAGCTACACAACATCATTGATGATCTGAAAGACATTTGATTCATCCCTACTTCCCCAACTAAGAGTTTCAACTATTCTCTATAGATCACTCATTGAGGGCCTATAGTCTTACAATGGTGGTGGTGGAACTTGCAGCTCTTGCTGTTGCACTAGTTCTTGTTTGGGCTCCTTTTCTAATTCTTATTCTAGCTCCTTCTCTAGTTCTTGTTCATCACCAAGATCTCTCCTTAGTATTGTGGGTTTGAAGAATTCAATGAAGGAAGCATTTTGAGCCCTCCTAGGAACATCATTGGTGTAACCCAAGATTCCAGCGCACTTGCACAACTTTCTAATTAGACAAAGAAATGGAAGTGCCAACTTCCCTGCCTTTCTTTCCTCAAATTGCCTTTGAATTTCCATGAAGTACAACTAGGCAAGATTGGCATTGTATTTTCCCATCAAAATTGCACTTCCCCTAGTCATATAAGTTGATATTCTATTAATCCCTTTAGTTGGGAAGACGTAGTATGTGCTGATCTTGAAGTAGATCCTCTCTTCCAAGGTCAACTCATTGTATATCTTGTTTTCTTTGTTGTATGCTCACTTCAACCATAGTTTCCTAGTTTCTACATCAAACCTTGTAGATAGATGTGTGACCTTGGCCCCCACATTAAGTATGTTCAGAGCTTCTATAATGGCCTTAGCTGAAAAAGAGATAGAGACTCCACCAATTTTGACCATGATGCCTTCTTCCTTATTATGTTGAAATTTGTACGTCTCATCGAGGTACCATTCCCCACTTTCAAAGAGGATGTGCCATAGAGGTGACACCTGAACTTGTGTTCTAACTGCCTCAAGGAAAAATGTCATGAATGACCCAAAGTTCATTTCCATGATGACTGTGGTCAACATGGATCACTCCTAGATGGCTTTGAGTAATTCTTGGGATAACATGAGGCATTTCCCTTTTATTGGAGCTTGTGGTTTAGTGGCCTCCCCTTGGGTCGACTACCTTGTCACAGGATCCTCTTAATGAATGCTAGACAACTGGGCCACCTATTCTTCATGCTTGGCTAGTGGGTCTTATTCTTCTAATCGACCTTTGCCACCTCTCATGCATTTACTTGCACCTTGCAAAAGTCATTCTTCTCTACCTCTTTTTATTGCCATCTGCAATCAATTAAGAATTTAGTGTTACTAATATGTTTTCCATTTATCCTCAACAAGTTTATATCTTACTCATGACCTTAGTTCCATTAAGTTCTTTAGCTGATGTGATTGTAGAGTTAGAAAAATTTCAAGAAAAATGCTCAAAAATTGCAAGCTTCTTTTATGACCCTTTGCGATTGGCTTCTGTTCCATTATGTATGGCTTATAATGATGGTTATGATTCCTTGGATGAGAAAATTAAAGATTTTGGCATTCATATGATTGATTGTTCATTAAAATACTTAAGGTTTCTAACATGCTTACCCTTATAATACCTTTCAAGCAATAGAAAATTTCAAAAAATTGGTGTAATTTTTCCATGCAAGCACCCTTTGCCAACTAAATTAAACACTCTAGGTTCAACTAGGTTTAAAAACCTTGAAAATCAGAGTAGTATAGAGCAAGATATCGTGTGTGGAAGTTGGTTGCATAGAGCTCTTAGTTGAGAGAGAAAATGCAAAAACTCCCCTAGCTTCAAGTGATAATGAATTTTTTGAACACTGTGGTGGTCCTATTTATAGCTTTTTATGGACTTGATATTGGGTATCTGATGTTGAGTCCCACTCAATATTAGATAGTTGATATCAAAGTTCTTGAAAGTACATTTAATGAGAACATTCAACATGGAAAATGAAACTCTATAATTGGTTGGAAGGTTTCATGTAAAATCCACATTTTTGGGGTACATGAAAATTCATATTGAGGCACCAAAAGTGTTAAAAGATGGAATTGTAGGCATTAACAACTTTAGAAGGTGTAAGAAAAGGGGCATTGGATTCATGGTGTAGAACGGATCAGTTATATGATAAGGAAAGGTTTTGAGTTCATCATTTATGCATTTGGAAGATTTAGGATGATGCGATTGTACCAAACATGTACAAGTTACAACATTTATACAAGTTGGTCCTCCCCAAAGTAGGCTCTTACCCTTAATGCCCTTGTATAACCACATCCAAAAATGTCTGTAGGCACCAAAGGGGTTGAATGCAATGCATACCTATTGATCAAAACACACATGTTAAAATCACCAATTTGAGAAAATAATTCTATGTTAAATAAAACCACAAGTTAGGATCATATAGACAATGAGATGAAATGGATTTTAGAAGTGACTACAGAAATCAGAACATAAGGTGCGTTACAATAGGCATAATGAATCCTTGTGTGTTATTAATAGTTAAGTAATCAATAACCCTTCTTTCCAACATTCAAACCAAGTCCAAACCATGATTTAGTGACATTGCATTGTTTCATCTCTTCGTTAAACAACCATAAGACTACAACAATTTCAAGTAGTAACTTCACTTGCAATTTTTGTCCAAGGGAGGACTTTATTCATGGCACTGTTCTTCTTCTTCTTTGGAAGAACTCTAAGAAGCTGCCAACCTTTAGGCATGGGTAACATGTCTTTCTAGTGTGACCCATATAAATTTATTCAGTGCCCTTTTATTTTATTCTTATCTATGTCAACCTTACCAGAGGACTACCTTCAAGCATGGGAAACATGTCTTTCTAGTGACATGGTAAGGCAACACTTATTATGCTCTTACTTTCATTTTTTGCTAGATCTACAAGGATATAATTACAACCTTGGTGGCATTATAGAACATACAAAAGTGGTCAAAGAGATCTCACAAATTCCCTTGATGTCACACCCTTTACATTCCCACTTGGTTCTTCACTTTTCTATCCAAGCATAATGATTATGAATTTATTGTTTGTTAGTTTGATTATGAGATAGAATATCATTATGACCATGGTAAGAACCTCTTATTAATTGAATAGATGGATGAATGACATGGCCTCACTATCCAAATAATCAGTCCCTCATGGCTTAACAACATAGAGAAACCCTCACCTCAATGGGCTACATGAGATCACTTTATTCATAAGCAAGATTACTAACAAAGGGAATGAAAATAAAAATGTGGAAAAGTTGAAAAGGATAGGAAAAATTTGTATCAAGAAATGAGAAAATGGTAAAAAATTGTAAAAAAAAAAAGATGAAAAACATCGATTAATTCTAAATGTTAGGATGGGGCATCTTCGCCATGACTAAGCATTTGACTATGATAAGAATTAATAAGTGAGTAGGTAGGCTCCATTCATTTGTGAAACAATGTTAACCTTTCATTTTCAAGCCACTAGATGTCTCTTGATTTAGTGGCAGCTACATAGATAAGTTATTGTTCACACACTTGGTTGTTAAGTCTACAATGGATCAGAGTATCAGTTGTGTCAACTTTGCAAATTTCTAGCCCATGACTACACCCTTGATCATGATTAGATGTGCATGGATTTGTTTGTCTCTTCATAGTACTAGATTCATTACTTCTATTAGATGTTTTAGTAATGATTGATGTCAACCTTTACATAGGATTGGAGGACATTCGTTGTGAAAGGAAAGGCATTGTGCTAGTTTGGAAGATGTAGTAGGTCCATGAGTGTTATGCTTATGCATGGAAGCCATCCTAAAGAAAGAACATTTCAAAGATTGTGGTGGGAACCTACTAGCATTATCATGTCGATGCACATTTGTAGCACAAGTGGCATTCTTTTGTTGATGTTGTGGTGCTCAACTTTTCTATGTGGCTAGTTATGACATGTAATAGGGTGGAGTATGATAATATCAAGAATATGATGGAGGGTAATAGGTGTGAGGTGGTGATCCTTTAGGATATGTCACGGGTTGATGATGCTTAGGAGAGTAATAGTAGCGATTTGAGGTAGAGGATGTAGAACTAGTTGGAAAAACAAGTTGTTGAACATAATATCCATATGGGTTTAGCTAGAAATAAGGATAGGACTGGTTTGATGATGGCCTCCCCCATGACTATGGGTGTCGCCACTACAGTTGATGATAGTATTGAGGCTGGTAAGAAGTCCCCCTAGGATAGTATGATTGGTTGTAGGACTATTTATAATTACCTTGTGAAAAAGGTGATTTTATAAGTATGTGCTTCTATACAAACTTGATTTAATGCAAAATCCCAATACTCATGTAGATGCAACATGATTGCACAATAGCACTTTATTGGTCATATATGCAGATGTCACATCCACCATCTTCTTTTGTCGTTGAAACTATAGCCTCTTTTTCTTCAGACATTTTCCTTGTTTGTTGATAAGTGTTCCTATTTGTTTCTTGGTTCTTCTTCCTTCACTTATTGTGTTTGCTTAATTCATTTTGTGTTACCTTCTCCTATATAATTTCTACGAAATTTGTAACTTTCTCATTTATCCACTCTAATATCCTATCAAACCTTACTTCAAGTTCATCAATAAACTTTTGTATTGACAAGGTTTGTTGCAAAATCACCTTATCAAGAGCTACCTCTTTTTCCTTACCATAGATGTGGACCTTTTTCTTTTAGAGGGTTGAATCCTAGTGATATTTCTTAACATTATCCCATTTACATAGCTCTCCCTCTTCTTTTGCCACATGCTCAATTAACTCTTGGATATAATGGATTTGTAGCCCATATAATTGACCTTGAGCATACACCCCAAGGGTCTCCCTTGTTTCATTATGAAGCTCATCTCTGATGTGGAAAATTTGCTCTTCCTCAGAGAAACAATGGCTTAGGTATCTATTCAGTAGAGAATAATATCTAAGGCCATATCCAAGGGTTCATATAGTTCTTATTTTCATCCTTGGATTTGTTTCCTCAAGTTGGATACCCTCGCATAGGTTTGGTGTTTCTCATTGAAGAGTTCCAGCATTGTAAACCACTGATGGATTGAATTTGGTTTCAACATTTTGTACCACATGTTAGCTTTATCTATTAGTGTCCTAGGAAAGAGCTTAAGATTTTTCCATCCACTTTAAATGTTGTGTAAGACATAGGCATCATGGAAGGCTTGTAAATGATGTTGTGGGTCAAAATCATAGCCTCCGATAAATTTAGGGATATTATTCATATCAAGCCTTTTTATGAAACTTTCCTTGCAATTCCTGTGCAATATCTTAACTACCTTTGTGATCTGCATCAGGCTCTTAGTGTCCAATAAGGGTTCATCATCATTAGTCATGTCGTAATGAAAATTTCTATTTATATTCATTTGATTGTGATGATTTTATCTATGTTCATTTTGATGTCTTTAATTTTTGTTGTGGTTTTGATTTCTAATTTTATTTTGACCCCATAGTGGAGCTTTGTCTCTATACCGATATTCATCTTTGTTAGAACTATATGTTGAAGAGGAAGAGGAAGATGAGGAACTAGGAGAATCATCATGGATTCAATGGTGTTCTCCATGGTCCCTTGATTTATCTTTTCTAGGTTTTGAGAAGGTCCTAGGCCTTGAGGCCTCCCTTGGTCCAAGACTTACTTCATCTTCTCTAGGTTATCTTCCTTAGGTGAATGTAGCCCTTGAGTGTAATTAGGATGATCATGAACATACGCAACCTCTGCATGAGGTTGATCACTCCAATTTTCTTCAACATATATCTTGTTAGTACTTCAATGAATGTTCTCATCATACAATGCATTATCTCTTCCTTATGAAAGAGACATTGTTTTTAGTTAATAATGTGTGTGATTTAATATTTTCTAAAGGATAATTCATTAATGTTCTTACAATGATCATGTATAATTGATAAATCATCAATTGGTTGGAGTATCCAATAATAAGGCTCCGATAACAACACTCCAATAACAAGGCCCTGATAATAAAGCCATGACATTAGGTATCCAATGTTAGAGCCCAAATGTGACATTGGGTATCTAACGTCAGGTGTTATACACTAGCCTATAAATATAGAACTTTGGTGCATGGTTTGGGCATTTAGTTTTGCATCAATTTTCAATCAATTTTGCATTAGTTCTTCATAGTTTTGTTAATAGAGTAGCCTAATTCTTACAATTTTATTCTGTAATCTTAGAGAACAATTAGTGAGTACCCATAGAGTGAATCTAAGCTAGTTGTATGAAGTCTTATTTGATGGGCAATGTACTTGGACATATTCCATGAGCAGCAATAAGATCGAGATTGATTCTTATTCATTGCATCACTTTGACTTAGATTAGATTTACTTTCCATACAATTTAATTTTCATGTACTTAGTTAATATTTACATTTTCATACATGTTAATTAATTAAGCACATAAGTACAATCACTTCGAGCATGCATATGACTCATAGTAATCCCAACAACGCTTAACATTTGGTAATCCAGTAGTGCTATATGTGTTCAAGATATGCATGGGAAGTGGGATTGAATACTTATGTTAGGGTAGTTAATTATTAATTATCAATTAGATTAGTTGAATTGATTATAAATTGAATTTCAACCTATTGTTAATTGTAAAACAATAAAATATAAAATAATAAAAATCATATGCTTCACTCTAGACTAAACCATATATGACAAAGCTATCACTAGTCCAAGTGGGAAGATAGCGAACTGTGATCAAGGCATAGTGATCTAGATGCCACAACTAGTCCCATCCATAGAATTTGACCAAATCATGTGTGAATGCTTGTGATTTGTATGGTTGGACGTAGGGGTACCTTGATACTCATCAATAATATAACTAATCTAGATAACTAGCACCTTCCCCAACAATAGTGCCAATGATGAATAGCGAGGTACCCCTACACCTAACCATATGAATCACAAGCATTCACATGTAATTCAGTGGAATTCTATGTATGGGACTAGTTGTGCATCTAAACCATTATGTCTTGATCACAATTTGTTGTCTTCCCACTTGTACTAGTGGTAGTTTCCTCACATATGGTTTAGTTCAAAGTGAGGCATATGATAATTGATGTTGTTTGGCCCTAAGTTACTCCTAATGATGATAAAGAAAGTAATTGTTTAATCTAATTAGCAATGGAAGGTAAAGTCTAACTAGCCTAAGTGCAATGAGTATCCATTTCTAACCTTTTATGCACACCTTGGACTTTGTACAACTACTACTGGGGTTACCAAACATACTGTTATTGGGCATACTATCACATCCCCATTCCCAAATGATGTTGTTGCCTAATGAAGATGGTGTCTCTTCATAACAAGTGTTATTGTCACCTTAACAAGACCTAAAAGGGTAGTTGTGATTAAGACCTAAAAGGGTGCATTTTAATAATGAATATGTCTCTTAAGGTAACCTTTGGGGATTTGACCTAAGGCATTTATATCCTAGGTTAGAGGTCATGCCAACATGTAGTGGTGAAGCCAATACAAGCAAGTCACGGGAAGTTCAGTGAAGTGGGATAAAAAGTGAACTAACCATCCCTTCTAGCCAACTTATAGGCCTAACTATGGTGGCACTGCTAGATTGCCTCTAGGGGATAGATTCCAAAGGAAGAAAATCCCAAGGAACATTCTTAGAGCATGATCTAGATATGCTATTCCATATCAATAAAGCATTCTTTTTTTCCTCTTTCTACATTTTTCCTATTATTTCCTTTATGCATAATGTCAAAAGGAAGGCAAATGGAGGGTTTGCATAGATTTTAGACTACTGAATATGGCAACATTCGAAGATCACTTTCCATTCCCATTTGTTGACCAAGTCTTAGACACCATTGCAGGGCATTGCTACTATAGTTTTCTGGATGGATATAGCAGATATAATAAAATACAAACAGCCATAGAAGACCAAGACAAGACTACATTCACCAGTCCTTGTGGAACGTTTGCATACAAACAGATGTTTTTTGGCTTGTGCAATTCCCCTGCAACATTTCAATGACTAGTTCTAATCATCTTCCAATAGTAGATAGGAAATGGTGTAGAAGTCTTTATGGACAATTTCTCCACCTATGGAGAAAACTTTGATCAAGCCTTGGACTGGTTAGAGCAAGTGTTAAAAAGATGTGTAGAGACCAATTTGAGGCTCAACTGGCAGAAAAGCCATTTGAAGGTCCAAGAGGGCATAGTACTAGGGCACAAAATCTCACACACAATGATAGAGGTAGACCCCGAAAAAATCAAAGTTATCCAAGGAATTACCCATCAACCAGAAACTGTCAAAGATATTTGGTCATTCCTTGGACATACTAGCTACTATAGGATATTTATTGAGAACTTTTCAAAGGTTTCCAAACCATTGGTGGAATTAACAAAAAAGGATGTACCTTTCGAGTGGACCAGGGAATGCGAATTAGCTTTTCAAACTTTGAAATAGAAGCTAGTGGAAACACCCATTCTACAAGCTCCTGACTAGTCCAAACCATTCCATATCATGACTGACGTGTCCAACTATGCCTTAGAAGTTGTACTTACATAGTTTGATAATCAGAAGTGTCTTTATTACATCCACTGTACAAGTAGAAGTATCACTGGTGCACAAATTAACTACACTACCATAGAGAAAGAATTAATGGTTGTAGTGTTTGCACTAGAAAATTTTAGATAGTATGTATTGGGATATAAAGTATATATACATACAGATCATAGTGCAATAAGGTTCCTCATAAATAAGCCAATGGTAAGCCCTCATATCATACGATGGCTTGTAATCCTATAAGAGTTCGATCTTACAATGATCGATCATAAAGGCACCAAGAACGTAGTTGTTGATCATTTATCTTGATTGCGATGGAACAACAAAGAGGATAAGTATCCAATTTTTGATTATTTTCCTAATGAATTTCTCTTTTCTGGTGTAGTGAATAATCAATCACCCACGGAGACAAACTAGTATAGTAACATTCTTACCTATCTCCTCACCCAAAAAATACCACAAGAGTTAAACCTTAAGAAGAAACAATAGTTTCTTCACTGAGCCAAGTACTTTATGGAAATCAATGGGCAACTTTACAAAGTGTGTCTCAATGGCTTGGTTCGATGGTGTGTTCTTGATATAGATAAATTTCGAGTTCTCCAAGATGCTCATGAGGGTCCTTGTGGGGGTCATTAAACTAGAAGACATACGACCATCAAGACCTTGCTTGCAGGATATTATTGGCCTACATTATTTCAGGATGCCCATCAATTCATCCAATTTTGTAAGCACTATCAATGTGATGGGGAATGACTGCTAGAATGGAGGGTCCGCAACAATGGATCCAACTGTTAGAACCCTTCGACATTTGGGGAATTGATTTTATGGGTCCAATTACATCAATGTCCAATGGAAAATCCTATATCATTGTTGCTATTGATTACCTAACTAAATGGGCAGAAGCAGCTACTATTAAGGATTGTACATTATCTACAGTTGCACAATTTGTTGAACAACAAATCATAAACAGGTTTGGTATGCCACGTGCACTTACTTTAGAAAATGGTACCCACTTCACAGGTGTAACTTTTCGAAAACTAATGCAACAATTAGGGGTTGAGTATAAATTGACTACACCATACCACCCCCAAGAAAACATTCAAGCAGAAGTTACCAATAGGGAGATTACAAAGATATTGACAAGAACTGTTAGTAAGTTTAGATGAGATTGGAGCATTAAACTAAATGATGCTCTTTGGGCATACTGCTCCACATGGAAACTCCCTAGAAGTTACTCTCCCTATGAGTTAGTGTACGGTACATTACCAATGCTTCCCATTCAAAATGAGCTCTGTACACTATCCATGGCATGTGACCTCAACCTTGACCTTGATCTAGCACAGAAACAATGGTTAGTAACCCTTAACTTGCTAGATGAAAAATGACTAGTTTCCCTGTCATCTAACGAGTTGCACAAGGCATTCAATAAATAACATTATAACCTAAGGATTACGAAAGTTAAATATCAACCAGGAGATAAGGTTTTCTACTAGAATCCCACACATGTGCCACAATGTACTAAATTTCAAACACTGTGGGAAGGACCTTATATTATTTATGCAACTTTTCCTTTAGGGGATATGACAATATACAAACCTGACAGCCTAGAAAAGAAACTATTGGTTAATGTACAACAAATCAAACCTTTCCATGAGCTTAGGATAGCTAGTACACATGCTACCTCTGTTGAAGGACAACCTTGCTCACTAATTTAGATCTCCTCCTTCCAACTTAGTTGTGGGCGAGATGGCCACCTATGCTAACAGTTCTAGGCCCTCAATTCTTTTTGAATTTTTATTTTACACATTTTTTGTTTTACACGTTTTTCCAACTTTTCTTATTTTTGTTTTACACCATTGTTCATGTTTTTACTATTTCTTTGTTTTCTTGATTTACTTTTATTTGTCATCCAATAATTGCTCATGATAGTGGATTGCATTATATCATATTGATTGCTAATGTTTGGTTTTTACCTTTGAATTATGATGCTGATATTAAGGTATGGTTCTTTTGGCAAAATAGGTAATGAGTCTATGTCGTCCACTCATCCATACAAATCTATGGTCTCCTTTGTCTTGGAACTATACAGTCCCCTTTTTCTAAGTAACTTTATTAATGAATTGGTGGCTAGGTACTTTTCAAACTAAGGAGAGACTCAAAGGATGAAAATGGTGTGACTTCAAGGGGATTCAATGCATTTGTCTTGGCCATTCTCTTAGGTGCTTGGATGCTTATTTCTTGGGTTTTCTGCCATTTTGACATTATTCAAAAATTAGGAAGCCGAGTGAATAAAAATAAGTCTTTGGATAGTGTGGCTCTCACGCAAAAAAAAAGTGAGAATTCAAAGCACACCCCTTAGACATAATAATGCAATATGGGATACAAGCATTGGTTATGAAACTAGAAAGATATGTTACCCATGCCTGAAGGTTCCCTCTAACTAAGGTCCTTTCTCACTTCCTGCTTTGCCATCTCACTCTCCTTAAGATGGTGGTCACTCTTTATGAAGGCATTCATGTTGCTTCAAGAGGATGGATTGGCCAAGTGTATTGATGTGAGATCAGTGAATGTGGTTGGTTTGAGTCTGGATTTGGGATGATTTCTGCTTAGTCATCTTAACCATGAAATACACAAGGGTCTTTACACAACCTTATTCTTGGGATTCCATTCCATTCTCTCCTCTCCATCTTTCTTCCCATTTTCCACCTCATTGCCATTTTTATCATTAGTCTGTTTTGGGTTGATGCATTATTTTTCTTTGGTTAATTCTTATGGGTAAGTTTTTAACTCTTACTTCCAAATGACATTCCTAAAGCCTATGGACTCTTTGGTTTGTGGGTTTGTTAAGGCATAAAATGCATGAGCCTACTTTGGGGAGGATCCACTGGCATTCCTTTTTGGTGCAATTATTAAGTTATTTTCCTTAAACATTTCCTACAATCAATCATCTCTTGTTTCATCCCCATCCATGACATCTCATGGAGGCCTTGGCACAAATTTTTTAATTTTCTTCATTTTACTATCTACCTAACCCCTACACCTTGGGTAGTCACCTATGATAAATCTCCAAACTAGTTTTTGCCATAACCACAACTCAGCCAATGCACTTCATATCGAGGCAAGGTATCAACTACATTATGTTTTATCTATCCTTGCTCATTTGTGATTGTGTTGTGTGTGCAGATGGCACTCATAGAAACAATGGACTAGGCTTAGAGGAAGCACTCAGGATGGACCAGAACTGGAGCATTTACGAAAGGAGAAAATCTAGTGGTGTGGCTATGGATAAACAACGGAAAGTGCAATCTTAGCATTGGTGCAACATTCTTCATTTTCTTTTTCTTACTTTCTCTACAAGCTACCAAATAAAGGCTTGGATGTCATTTATGTACAAGTGTTCACCACAATGATCATGAATACTAATGTTGTAATATGCTTATTGATCTATTCACTGGGGATGTTGAGTTTGTCATCCCATTCCACCGTCAGTTGTCAATTATTCAATAATCCCATACCTTCCCAATATTTTGTAAGGAACTCAAGGACGAGTTTTCATTCAGTTGTGGGGGTATGATGAGAGTGGTTACTCTAGCAATTACTCTAATTATTAGAGTGGTTACTCTAGAGATTACTCTAGTAGTTACTCTAATTATTAGAGTGGTTACTCTAGTAGTTACTCTAATTATTAGAGTAGTTTCTCTCAAGCCTATAAATACAGTGCCTAGGTGCACAATTGGAAAAGAAGTCTTTTAGGAGTCAAGAGGAAGAAGTCTTTGAGGAGTCAAGAAGTGAAACTCTTGTAGTCTATTTGAAGGTTAGGGTATTTTCCAAGTGTCCACAGTAGGAGGTCTAAGTGTGGATGGATCTTTATTCAAGCATTGTGTACCTAAGCACACCTTGTGTATGTCAATAAAGATGAGCTCTTCGATTCATCCTTGCAGCACTTGAGATTTGTTTTCTTACGCATTTCTTTTATTTTATTTTTTTATGCATTTATTTTATGCACTTTACATTTTTGTTATTAGCACAGAAATTCATTTTGATCAATTAAGAAAATCATTAAATGACACAAACATGACCGCTTCGAGCATGCGTGTAATGCTTGGTAACCTAGTAACGATTAGCGTTTGGTAATCCCAGAAGTGTTGCATTGGTTTAGGATGTGTATGGAAAGTGGGAATGGATCCTTGTGTTAGGATTAGTTAGAACTTTATTAATGAGTAGTTAAGTTAAATTAGACACCTATTTATCTCTCTCTTTCCCTATTAGCACAGGACATAAAAACATAAAAGATATAAAAATCATATGCCTCAAGCTTACTTAATCATACAATCATGACATACAATTAAGTTTTGGAAGACAATGATTAATCAACCCATCCTTTTTCCACAAGGATGCATAAGCACTTAGTCCTTGGAATTTGATCGGATTGTGCATGAAACACTCATATTCATATGGTTGAGTGTAGGGGTACCTCGCCGCTCATCATTGGCGCCATTGCTGGGGACTTAGTTGTCTGTGTGCTAACCAGAACTTAGGAAATCATTCACATCATTGGAACAAATCCTTAGGATTCATTGAAAAAAGAAAAAAATATATTGCACACTGAACAAGACGAATATCTCTTTCTTCACATGAAAGCGCTTTACCACCTAGGTCTCACCTAGGAAATAATCAACGACGTAATAAAAATGACAATGTTTCGTCAGTCACTCAATAGTTTTGTGTGGTATATATTTATCCTGATGAGTATGTACCTGACTTCACCTTTATTCTTCATCATGACAAACAACTACGTTGGCAAGACTTAGAAGGTAACATAGTGTTACCTCCCAACCGTTCAGTCCCCAAAATGCTTCTTCGTGCTCTCATAAAAATTGGTATGCAATACTTACATGCAAAATACGTTGTGCAAGACCATGACACAAGAGAATACCATCCCACAGAGGCACAACGTCAAAGGAACTTGCAATAGGAGAGACATCATAAGTCTTTGAAGGGTAAGTGATTGCAGGATGTCCTACATGTCTTAAGCAAAAATGAGGGTGGTGAACCTACCTTAGGGAGTTGCCCACACAATGATGTTCCTCCCCTTGACTTTGGACAAGGGGTTTTGTATCAAAACCTTCATCCCACTATTCATAACTCAGGTTCTAATAGCCATAGGTACAAAAGGTCCAAAAAAGGAACACAGACACATGATAAAGATAGACATTCAGATAGCAATCACGATCAAAGGTCGAGACTGTCGAAGAGAAGGTAGCAGACATCATCATGGTGATGATTCTCCTTCTTCTTCTTCTTCTTCATCTCCTTCATCCTATCCTTCAGTGTCTAGATGCAATCATAAAGAAAAAGATCATTGGGAATAAAGGTAGGCAGAGTGGAAGTTATAGACAAAACAACCAGGAAAGGGGATGAGGGCACTCTAGAGAGTCACGACATAGAAGAAGGGAGAGTAGAGAACAACATAGGCATCATAGATACCATGGACAAGATGATCACGATGAACCCCTACTCGCTACTCAAAGTATGTTAGACATAACTGAGTCTATTATAATTCCAATAAGGCACCAAAAAATAGTAGGATCAAGAGATTAGATATTAACAATATCCCATGATTTGAAGGGTGATACAACGCTTATCCTTAGAATCATTTACAAGCATTCCATGATGCATGTGCCTTACAAAATATAGAAAATGAATAGAAAAAGCTTAAGTTGCTTTCCTAGACACTAGTTAAAAAAGCATAAAGCTGGCACCAGTCTTTAGAACCAAAATCCATTTGTAGGTGGAGTACTATGTTAGAACTATTTAATGACAAGTACCAAACGTAATCCTGAGTGTCTAACTTGCAAAAGCAAATCCAAGGTTGGAAACAAGGAGGACATAAACCATTGGATGCTACCATGGGTTAATATTATGCACTATTACACCATTATCCTATGCATGGTTATTAACAAAGGGATCAATTGTGCCATCTCGTGGATGGGCTTAGGCATGAAACAAGAAGAACCCTTGGGACTTATGCCTAAGGAAGACTATCCAAGCGTAGGTCTGATTAAATTCAAAGACTATTAGAGTAATTTGCTAAGGAAGAAGGTGAGCTATAGAAGAGAGAAAGTGTGGAAGAGTATAACTAAGATCCTTCTCTGGAAGAGGGAAGTAAGATTTTGTGAGGATGAAGAAGAGTCACCACTCGAAGAGATGGTGAATAGGAAAACTATGCCTATCCAAAATATGACATCAGAAGTTTCAACAAAGGTAGACCAAATGTGGGATTCCCTAGACAATAGATTTCAAACTATTCTTAAAATAGTAGAGGAGTCTAGAGAGCAAGGTAGTGATTGTGGAAAAAGAAAAAAAAGAGAAGCTAAACATGCATGTAGCAAGGGTAAGGAAAAATTTGTCATCATTGAAGAAGTTGTGGAGTTAGAAACAGAAAATGATAGTGGATGTGAAATATGTTAATATGACCATCCTAAAGGATGTTTCCCTATCATCTCACATCTGCAAGAGTCTGGGGGTGTATGCACTCAACCCACAGTTGAACAAACAACAAGCACGTCGAAGGTTACCTTACCCCCAAGGTAACCCAAGATAGTTCCACCAACCCTTAACGTATTATCCAAGTGGAACTCTACCACAACTAATTGAGAAATATCAATAGTGGTAGCACCCACAATCATGGAGAATGCCACCACCAAGGCAATAGTATCCTTATAGGCAACTTAACCTGTATGAATATTACGTGCAGCAGCCAATCTTCCCACGTGACTCTACTAGTCACGTCACTCCTCAACCTCACTGCCAAGCCTGTGAGTATTATGGGACTCCCTCTTCTAGGTGTGATATTTTGCAAGCATATCATCCTTCTCATCTGACCACATCTCTTCCACCAATAGCTCCACTACCACATGCTCCTGCGATGCAAGGTGAAATCCCTACCTAGCCATAACAACATAATGCCACAAGGGCTATTAGCTCTCAACCTAATGTTGGTTCCAATAACCACATAAAGAAAAGACCTTTCTTTAGAACCAATGGTCTAACCAAGCCCTTGCAATCACAAGCGGTTGATTCCTTAGATGCCTTAGTATCAATCAAAACTTTGGAGCCTCTTTCAACTTAACCACCACACTCAACGCATACAGTCATGCTAACACATGTCGTCATCGATTGGATCAAAGCTGGCCACCTTCCCAGAAAATTCTCTAATCCTAGGAGTCCTCTAATATACTTAAAAATCATTGGAAATGTGTCATGCAAGGCTCTTTTGGATTTAGGTTCTGGTGTCAACGTGATTTCTCAAGAAATGTACAAGGCCTAGAACTTGCCTCCATTGAAAAAGAGCAACATCCGTCTAGAGTTGGTCGACCAGTCCATCACTGTCCCATTGGGACTA
The DNA here is from genome assembly GCA_015680685.1 of Gnetum montanum. Classification (NCBI taxonomy): domain Eukaryota; kingdom Viridiplantae; phylum Streptophyta; class Gnetopsida; order Gnetales; family Gnetaceae; genus Gnetum; species Gnetum montanum. The sequence continues at coordinate 97,818 of MNCI01010837.1, read as the reverse complement.
GTGGAAGAAATTATTACCATTGTTTATGGATGGTTTTACCTAGCTAACTTCCTAGTGATTCAGGTGAACAATAGTAAGGGGGACTTCCCAATCATAATGGAAAGAGCATGCCTAAGCACCATCGATTCATGCCTAGGAATCCATGATCTTTCCCTAGAAATATCAAAGGAAAATACATTCAGAAAGATCGAGAAGAAGAAAGTTCCATGCATCGCATACATTAACACAGGGTGTAATTGCATGCAGAGGTCATGGTTTGTGCAAAGTTTGACATTACCTACATGCAATTAGTGTGCACAAGTGATCAACATACAAAGATGCTTGTATACAACATCCACACAATAGGAAGGAACCCAGTGGTTGACAATTGATCAAGAAAGCAGTTCACTCATATGCATGGAACCAACTGAGGATTTGACTTGCACTTACATTGATAGCATAGATGCATTAGAGCAAGTCCAGTGCCAACTGCCAAGTCTTAACCTTGAAAATGTCAACTAGGGGAAGTTGGAAATACTTGAGAAATTTAAGCAAGAGCCCCTCAAGCTAAAACCATTGCTCACTAGTATGGAATACATGTTCCTTAAAAATAGAAAATTGGTAATTATCAACACTAAGCTTGCTCCTCAATAGAAAGAAGAACTATTGAAGGTAATCAATAGATGGTCAAAAGCCTTTTCTTGGTCATATCCTGAATTAACTAGAATCGATCCTAGGATATGCCAACATAGAATTTACACTAACCCCTCCATGAATCCTCGAAGACAACCCAAGAGATGTTTGAACCCAAAGCTAAAGCAAGTAGTCAAGGAAGAAATTGAATATCTTCTCAAGGCTGGGTTTATATACCCCATTGCTGATAGCGAATGGGTTAGACCCTTAGTTATTATGCCTAAAAAGGGAGGCAAATGGAGGGTGTGCATAGATTTTAGGCTACTGAATATGGAAACATTCAAAGATCACTTTCCATTGCCATTTGTTGACCAAGTCTTAGAAACCATCACAGGGCATCGCTACTATAGTTTTCTGGATGGATATAGTAGATATAATCAAATACAAATAGCCATAGAAGACCAAGACAAGACTACATTCACCAGTCCTTGGGGACCATTTGCATACAAACATATGTTTTTTGGCTTGTGCAATGCCCTTGCAACATTTCAATGACTAGTTATAAGCATCTTCCAACAGTAGATAGGAAATGGTGTAGAAGTCTTTATGGACGATTTCTCCACCTATGGAGAAAACTTTGATCAAGCCTTGGACCAGTTAGAGCAAGTGTTAAAAAGATGTGTAGAAACCAATTTGAGGCTCAACTGGCAGAAAAGCCATTTGATGGTCCAAGAGGGCTTAAACAAAACAAAACAAAATAAAGTAAAATATATAAGAAAGTGTAAAAATAATCAAGAAAAGTTCAAAGATACTAACGGTGGTGTAAAATTATAAAAATTTAAAAATCAAAAATTTGTTAAATAAATAACTTGTAAAATCAAAAACATGGAAAACAAAAAAAAAATAGAAAAACTGAGAAGCCATATGGATTGTTAAAATAGATGGCTATCTCACCCATGATTGATTTGGAAGGAGGTGATTCGAAAAATGGAACATGGTTGTCTATCTATCGAGGTGGTAGTTGCACTAGCCTGTCTTGGTTTGAGGAAAGGTTTTAGTTATTGGATGTTGACCAACTACTTTTTATTTGGGCTTTTAGGCTTGTAGATCAACATGGCCCTCAATGGAAAGGTTTCATCAATTATATAAAATCCCTCTCACAATGTTTCAAATTTTTCCTTCTGAGGTACATGTGTTGGGTTCCAATAAAGAACCTTATCTCTTGGTTGAAGTTTTACTTTCCTTATTTTGAGGTCATGACGTTGCTTGTCAAATGCCTTGGGCATTTCGTTCAAAGATAGGGCCACTAATCAATTTTCATCTAGCACATTCAAATTGATCAATCTTTCTTTTTTTGATAGACTTAGGTCAAGATTCAAATCATAGGTTGTTGAGAGTATACAAAGCTCAGATTGAATCGAGAGTGTTGGAAGTTTTCTATACACCAACTTGTATGGAGAATAGCCAATAGGAAGTTTCCATGTTGAATGGTAGGCCCAAAGGACATTATTGAGTTTTGTACTTCAATATTTCCTATATTTGCTAATGGTCCATGTTAGTATTTTTGTGATCTCCTAGTTGGTTACCTTTGCTTGACCATTGGCTTGGGGTTGGTAGGGTGTTGTTAATTTATGTTCAACTCCCAAGTGTTACATTAACTTTCTAAAAGTGATGCCTATGAAATGAGTTCCATTATCAGAAATTAGTGAACATGGCATCCCAAACCTATTTACAATATTTTATTGTATAAATCTCGTAATAGTGGATGATGTACAATTAGTAATAGCTATTGCTTTTGCCCATTTTGTGCAGTAGTCAATTACTACGATAATATATGCCTTTCCATTGGACATGGGTGTGATGGGACCCATGAAGTCAATGCATCATATTTCAAAAGGTTCCAATGGTTGAATCCACTATTGAGAACCTTCCATATGAGTGGTCATCCCCCCATCTCATTAACAATGTTTACAAGATTAGAAAAACTAATGGAGATCCCTGAAAATGGTAGGCCAATAGTATCCTGCCATCAGGATTTTTATAGTCATGCATCTCCCTACATAGTGGCCTATGCAAGGCCCTTCATGAGCATCCTAGAGAATGTGTAGTTGATCTTTATTAGGGACATACCAATGAATCAGGCCATTTGCACATACCTTGTAAAGGTGTTCATTGATTTCCATGAAGTATTTGGCTTAATGAAGAAATTTTTTCCTCTTTCAAAAGTCAAGATCTTATGGCATCTTCTGAGTGAGAAGATAGGTAAGGATACCATTATACCAAGTTGTTTTTATAGGCATTTGGACATTTAGTGCTTCTGTAAAGAGGAGTTCATATAGAAACTAGTTAGAGAGTAGGCTCTCCTCCTCTTTATTATCCTATCTTAAGTGAGAGAGGTGGTCAGTGACCACATTCTCTATCCCTTTTCAATCTACCATTGTAAGATTGAATTCCTGTAAAACCATGAGCCACCATATAATACGAGGTCTCAATCTTGGCTTGTTCATGAGGAAGCAGATTACACTATGGTCCATGTGTACAAATACTTTGTAGCCAAGCACATAGTGCTTGAACTTTTTAAGAGTGTACACCACACTGATTAGTTCTTTTTCTGTGGTGGTATAATTTAATTGTGCTCCCACAATGCTTCGACTCATGCAGTGGATGTAGCATGGACATTTCTTATCATCCATGTGCATGAGCACTGCTCCTAGGATGTAGTTACATGCATCCATCATGATGTGGAAGGATCTGGATCAATTTGGTGCCCATAGGATTGGTGTTTCTATGAGTTTTTCCTTTAATTATTGGAATGCATGTTCAGATTCCTTGGTCCAAATGAAAGGTGCATCTTTCTTTGTAAGCTCTACCAAAGGTTTTGTGATCTTAGAGGAATTCTCTATGAATCGTCAGTAGTAGCCAATGTGTCTAAGGAATGACCAAACATCTTTAACTATCTTTGGCTTACATGTTATTCCTTGGATGACCCTTATCCTTTCTAGATCTACCTCAATCCCTACTTGAGTGATTCTATGCCCTAGTACAATGCCTTCTTGAACCATGAGATGGCTCTTTTGCCAATTAAGCTATAGGTTTGTTTCAACACATCTCTTTAGTACTTGCTCAAGGTGGTCCAAGGCTTCCTCAAATGTAGCTCTATAGGTGGAAAAGTCATCCATGAATACTTCCACACCATTACTAATCTACTATTGGAAAATACTAAGGACCAAGCATTAAAATATTGTAGGGGCATTACATAGATTGAATGGCATCTTACAATATGCAAAAGTCCCCTAGGAAGTTGTGAATGTTGTCTTGGCCTAATCTTCTAGCACAATTTGGATTTGGTTATAGCCACTATAACCATCAGAGAAGCTATAATAGTAATGCTCAAATATGGTGTCCAACACTTGATTCACAAATGGCAATGGAAAATGATCTTTAAATGTTGTTAGATTCAATAGCTTGAAGTCGATGTAGACCCATCATTTTTCACCCTTCTTTAGCACAATTATGAGTGAGCTAACCCACTCACTATCTGCAATGGGATAGATGAACCCTTCCTTGAGGAGTTGTTCTATTTCTTCCTTGATGATCTATGTCAATTTTGGTTTTAACCACCTCTGCAACTACCTTCTTGGATTTATAGCTAGGTTATTATAAATGTGATGTTGGCATATCCTTGGATTGATTCCTATTAGCTCAGGATATGAGCAAGCGAAGGTTGTTGACCATTTGTTAACCACCTTTAATATATTTTCTTTTTGTTCAGGAGCAAGTTTGACATTAATTATGATCAGTTTACCATTTTCTAAAAATGCATATTCCATACCAATTGGTAGAGTTGTTAGCTCTAGGGGCTCTTACTTGAAGTTATCAGGGATTTTCAACTCTCCTCAATAGGTATCATCATCTTTGTCAAAGAGTTAGGGATGAACTTATTCAAGTTCATCCATGCATTTAACATAAGCACATGTTAGGCTCTTAGTTGGTTCCATGCAAAATGTGATGCTATCTAAGTCAGCCATTAGCCAATGGGTGCCCTCTTGCTTTGTGGTTGCTGCATATAGACACCATTGAATATTGATTTCTTGTGCATACTAATTGCAAGCTTTAATGTATGTACTTTTGATGGACCATATCTTTTGCACACAATTGCACCCATTTTCACTATATGTGATACATGGAATACACTTCTTCTCTATTTTTCCAAATTCATTTTCCTTAGATATTTTTAGAGAGAGGCCCCTTATGCCCATACATGCATTGACTGTGCTTAACCAAGCTCTTTCCATAATCATGGCAAAGTCACTTTTGTAGTTTTCAACCTTGATTACCAAAATCAAAAGGATAGGACCACCCACAAACTGTGGTCACATTATCCTCTACTAATCCCAGAGGGATAGTAATTGACTAATCTACTAATTCTAGATGGATGTTGCTCTTCTTGAGAGGTGGTAGGTTCTAGGCCTTGTACATGTAATCGGAGATGAGATTGACACCAAACCAGAGTCTAGCAATCTGTAGGTAAATGAGTGGACTTCTTGGGTCAGATATTTTCATGGAAAGATTGCTAGCCCTGATCCAATTGGAAACAACATGAGTTAGCATCACAATGTAAATCTAGGATGGCATTTGGTTTGAAGAACACTCAAAGGTATTTGATGCAGAGGATGAGGGTATTGGAGATGAAGGTTGATCAATTTTTCAAGGTTGTGAGTTGGAGAGGACTATTGGATTAAAAGAAGGATCTTTTTTGGGATTTATTGTCCAAACTATTTGGCTGGAAAGCTGGTTGTGAATGTACAACCCTCATAGCATTTCATTATTACAGCTATGGAGGAATCTCACCCTGCATGAATGTAGTAGGAAGTAACTAGGTTGAAGGTGGAGGTGTGTGTGCAAATGGATGCAGAGGATGGTATGGATATGGGTTTTATCTTTGAGTAGATGATGAATGTGTTCAGTGATACTCTAGAGGGTAATAGTGATGCTAAAATGAGGTATGACCTATAGAACTTCTTAGAGAGATGGGTTGTTGAACATAGTACCCATATGGATTTGGCTACGTATAAGGGTACTACTACCTTGGCAATGGCATCCCCCACGATTATGGCTAGTACCATTGTTGGTATTGTTCATAAGGTTGTGAAGAAGCTCCACTTGAGTAGTAAGCTTGTTGCTGTTGGTGGAACTACCTTGGATTACCTTGAGGATAAGGCAATTGTCTAGGTGCTTACCTACATGTTAGTTGAGGATTCAATGCATCCACCCCAGACTCTTGTAAGTGTGACACCATAGGGCAACATCCTTTTAGATGTTCATATTAACAAATGTCACAATCAGTTTCATCATCAGAGTCAGTTTCCACAACTTCCTCTATGGCAGAAGCCTTGCCCTTACCTCTTTGGTAGGTCTGTTCAGCTTCTTTTTGCCTCTTGCAGTTACGATCACTATTTTTCTCTTTGAATTATTCAACAATCTTCATAGTAGCTTGGAATTTTTCATCCAAAGAGTTCTATAATTTATTAACCTTTACTGAAATATCATAAACAAATTTTTGGATGGGCAAGGTTTTCTTGTTCACCACTTCATTAAGTGGTGACTCCTCTTCATCACAAAATTAGACCCCCTATTTCTTGATGGAAGGATCCCTATTATACTCTTCTACACTTTCCCTTTTTCACATCTCACCTTCTTCATTTTCTACCTACTTAATCAGCCTTTGGATTTGATGAGCTCTTAGTTCAAAAAATCTTCCTTGGGCATACATCCCAACAGTTCTTCTAGTTTCTACTCTGAGCCAATCTATGATGTGGCAATGTTGTTTCCTTTGAGAATAACCATGGCCAGGGCATCAGTGTGATAGTAAATAGTATCTATCCATGGCAACATTCAACAGTTCATGTGTTCCCTATTTCCAGCCTTGGATTTGCCTTCTTAGATTAGACACTTAGGAGTACGTTTGGTATTTATCATTAAATAGCTCTAACATGGTACTCCATTGATGAATGGATTTTGGTTCCAAGGATTGGTACTAGATTTTAGCTTCCTTGATGAGTGTCCTAGGGAAGAGCTTGAGTTTTTGCCACTCACTTTGTATATTCTATAAGGTACATGCATCATGGAAAGCTTGTAGATGTGTTTGTGAATTAGAATTGTATTCCCTTTCAAATCTTGGGATATTATTAATGTCTAAGTGCTTGATCCTACTATCTTTCAAATTCTTGGTTGGAATTCTAAATGCCTTTGCAATATTAAGCATACTTCTAGTTGCCAATAGAGGTTCATCATCATCACTATGTCAATGATGGTTTTAGCCACCCCTTCAGTCTTGGTGGCCCTCACCTTCATTGTTGTCTCGTTGATTACCTTCATCATGATTATTTCAATGGTGGCTTCTATGAGAACTAGAAGATGAAGAGGAATGTTTAGAATCAGATGAAGAGGATGAAGAGGAAGCAGACTACCACCACCACCACAATATCTGCCACCATCTCTTCATTCATTACGACAACCATCCTTAGATTCCTTATCATTGCAATGCTTGTCCAAGTCCCTACCTTGACTGTCACTCTTTCTTGAACCTGGTTTATGAATAGTGGATTGCAGGCTCAAGGTCACACCCTCATCACCAATAATAGAGGGGAAGAATTTTCATATTAAGAACCCTTAAGAGGAGGATCCACATTGTCATCTTGGTTTAGTAGAAACTCATGGTACTGCTCCTAGTGTCAATATCTCTTGCATTGTATTTTAGTCGGATGATAGTCCCAAGTATCATAACCATTCACAATGTATTCTTCATGAAGATCTGAGATGCCTAACTTCTTAAGGGTTTGAAGCAGCATCTCAAGTACAGATTAATCGAGGGGCAAGATGATCTTGCCCTTCATATCACACCATCACAGCTATTCATCCTAATGTAGGATGAAGGTGAAGTTTGATATATACTCATCTGGATGACTATATACCACTTTGCACTCTTGTGGGACCGACGATTTGACATCTTCACGTCTATGGAAAGAAGAAGACATTTTGCAAAACAAATAAACTTATTAGTGTACTTAGTAGTTTATATATCATTGAGAGTGATGTTGACCTTGAGTTCATCCAATGATATAAATAATATTCACTAATCCTAGATAGTGCATGTTTCAATAAACAAAGTCCCAGGCAATAGTGCCAATGATGAGTGACGATGTACCCCTACACCCAACCATATGAAGCACAAGCATTCATGCACAATTCAATCGAATTCCATGGACTTTATAATCCATGATGCAATAGTCTTTTAGGTAGTGAACCTTGCCCTAAGGTCATTTTTTGTCTTCCCAATTATACTTGTGAAGCACATGGTATGGTTAAGTGTAATTAAGGCATATGATTTTTATAGTTTTATGTATTATGTCTTGGTGCCTAAATAGAGAGAAAGACAGGGTAATTTAATGACTAATTCAATGTAACTAACCTACTTCTCTCTAGCTAGTCCTAACATAAGTATCTAGTCCCACTTTCTGTACACGTCTTAAACCCACATATCCACTATTGGGTTACCAAGTGCTATGCTACTAGGTGTACTAAGCAATAATGCTACTGGGATTACTAGGCAAATACATGTTACGCTCAAAGTAATCATACTTATGTATTTAATCTCTCTAACTTATTTTGTTTAATTATCTTAATTAGCTTAATTATTGAAAAATATTGAATAACTGATTGAAAACATTAAATGCATAAATGAAATACTTAATCTATCAAGAATGCTACAAGGTTTATCAAAAAGCTCATCTTTATTACCACACACACTATCATGCTTAGGTACAACAATGCTCAAATAAATATTTGTACACTCAATGACTCCTATTGCAGGCACTTAGGAGAAATATTCTAACACTCAAATGAGCAAACTGCAAGAGCTTCACTACTACTGAAATCTCATTGCCATAAATGCATCATACGATACATCGATAGGGCCTCGTTGACAAGGTTACATCAATGCAGCCAAGAAATGCAACTCATTAATGACAAATACATAGTTTTAAAGAGAGATGACAACATTCATGATTACGTAACCTCACATAATTATGTTAATCATAACATAAATTTCAAAGGACTAAATATGAAAACAATAGAAAAACTTCATCAATCAAGCTCCATCACCGTAAAGGTTGTAGTTCCTACCACCTAAATTTGCACTCAAACATGTAGGAAGGGTTAGAAACCTTCTAGTAGAGCTAAACATCTTGGTGCACTTGGAACAAGCTAAAGGATGGGGTACATGTTGCACAAGAAATCATCTCAAGATCCATGAGATTAGAGGCCAAAAGTATAATCAAAAATCATAACCATGATATCTACAAAATGTCAAAAAATAAGAAAACTAAGAAAGCATTAGAAATTGATCATTTGCAAGGTTAATTAATCCACAAAGGTCTCATCTATCTTGGATGTTGTCAATGATCCTTCTTAAGACTAGTTGATTAGACCTTGCCTAATTTTGGATGAAGCTATTCTAGAATAATTTCATGAGGTTCACCTACTCTATCATTCTACCTCAAGAAACCAATCACATGACAATTATAAGCAACATGAGTAGAAACTGATTGGATAATAATTCTTAGATAATACTTGCCCCTTATCATAGCTTGCACACAATCATAGATTATGTGAGTTAAGTATAGTATCTAAACTTATCGTTCATAATGCCTACCCATTGACACATAAACTTGACTATGTGAGGTATAATCATAGGTGATGTGAGTAAAGTTTTAGAGGCTAGCTTAAACTTCATATAATTCCTATTAATGATCCCATCAAAAGAATTATCAAGAGGTTCAAATGCATAATATAGAATACCAAAGATAGAAAATGGCTCAAATGAGGCAAGAACGATAGAAAATGGGGAAAATATGGTGATCACAAGTTGATCATGACTCACGCTGTTCTAGTGGAAGAATGATCATGACTCATGGTTAGGTTGTGATAAAGATCATGACTCAAGCATGACTTGTGAAGCTTACCATTGTCCATTTCTACCTTACCATGACCTCACCACAAGTCAACATAAATGCCACAACTCAAGAAATGTATAGCTTAGCTTGGATTCAAAACACCTGCAAAACCATGACTTGTGGTTCAATCACGGTTAGGGATCATGACCTTCCCATGATCCATGGTTAACTCATAGTCAAGGACCACGATCATGCCATGACCTATGGTTTCTACAAGCTCCTTCACCACAAGTTGTGGTAACACACCACAAGTCATGATGATGAGAAATACCACTAGAGATATGTTAAAAGACATAGAAAAGACCGAAACAAAAGAATAGAATGAGCCAAAATATGCATCATGAATAAAAATGAGATTTATACACATAAAAATTTGCATAATTTAGTAGAGACAAGCTTGGAATCGATTACTCTAGCTTCACAAATTGGAAGACCTGCAACATAGAAGGTTAGATCTACTAGAGTGCTAAGAGATTTAGAATTATCAACAAGAGAGATGACCAATGAAAATAGATAATGGATACATGAGAAAAAAAAAATTTTATTTGGTACAAAATTTCAAGTTTAACAACCAACATAGTAAAAATGGTTAACAATGAAATTTCTCTATAATTGATACCTCAATAGTTCAAAAGGTCCACCAAGAGTCCAATAATTAATAGAATAGTCTGAGTTCCCATAAGAAAAGAAATTAAATAAAGCTTGAACAAGATTTTATAAAAAATGTGGTATTTTTTCCAAAATATCCAATTACTAATTTACAGCATGTGCTACCATCCTATCAATTTATTCTTAACGAGAAACACCAAGAATCAATAACATCCAATTCAAAAAGCTTAATAAAAACATATTTATAAAACTAGCTATTTACAAAAGTAAAAATTTAAAAGAAGAATATTTATAAAATGAAATTCACAATCCATAAAAAGGTAAGCTTTAATAAAAGATTAAATTAAGATTCCAAAACAATTATGTACAAATAACTTATGTAGAAGATCATTAGATTGAATCCTCACAAAAAGCTTTAGCAAATTAACCAAAAGACATAAGTTAAGATTATCAAGAGATAATCAAGTATAAACTAGGGGTTAGGAACATGGGTTTTTACACTATCAAATCTTAATATTCTATCTAAGTAATAAACACAACAATGAGGTGTTAGCCTACTAGAAAAACTCTTGATTTGGAAACTCTAATTTATGGGTTTAATTTCAATGGGCAAAGTTGAGTTAAAAATTTCTAATTTGACTATATGTCTTGCAGTGAATTCCAATTGATAATGTTGAGTTATAAAGTTCTATTTCAAATATATATCTTGGGATGTATCTATGTTTTAATTATAAGAGAGACTATTTATGTGAATGCTAATTAGTAGAATAAAAATGAGATTATGTTACTTTAAGTTAAGACTAGACATGCAACATAAGAATAGAATATGCTAATCATGCCTCTCACAAGTGGTAGAAGATTGGTAACATATATTATTAGAATATTACAAAAAAATTATCTTTGGAAAAAATGATTAATCTTAAGTAAAATTTATTAGAATACATAGTAGAAAATGCAATGAACAACTCTCCTAAACTATGAGGATTTAGTCTTCAAATATAGTATCTTTAAATTTTTTTAAAAATTCTTTACAACTTAGATGAAAGATATGTATAAAATCACACCATAACATAGAAGTTATAGGTTAGTCTTTATTCACTATTTGAAAATAAACTAGATACAATGGTGTAAGTTCATGAACTTAAATCTCATAAACTTTGATGAATCCTACAGCAAAATTTTAATCTCAAATAGAAATGGACATTTAACTTCTAGAATCATGAAAAATCAAGGAAAAAGAATATGAAATGATTGAAGTATTTGCAATTTGCAAAAAAGTGCTTTTTTTATCATAATTTTGAACATAATAGAATCTTGTGAATTCAAGATGCTATATATTCTACAATATAGCATATATTTTTATGAAATTTTAACAAAAGATGGTAATAAATGTTATATCTTAGATGTAATAAAAATCACTAAAAATATTTAGTAATTATAGATATATGATAATATTAGTAACTATTACTCATTTAGGCTTCAATCATATTTCAAATATAGCATGATCCTAAGAGCTTTGAAATCCTTTCTACAAGCCAAGTATTTGAAGTTTTGTCCATTTCAAGGATGTTTAGTAGAGATATTCTAGCAAAGAATTTTTTGGCAAGGAATGATCTAGAGATGGAGAATATTAATATCTATGATACTATAGAGAATGTGAAGGATTATAAAAATTTTGATTTTATTTTACATGATGATTTATATGAATATCTATAAAAATTATTATTTCTAGATATATCTCTTTACAGATTATTTGCTTCATTTACCAAAATAAGGGTTTTACATCAGTGATTTATGTCATCCTTGAACACTATTAAATTATTGTTTTGCATTCCTATTATTTTTGTCAATCATTTTTGCTTATTGAATTTGTAAATTATGAAATATAAAAAAGAGATTGAATCTTAAAGTTTTTACAAATCATCATAATACATTTATTGGTCAAACATAGAAAAGGGTGTGACCTCAAGGGAACTTATCATATTCTTTTCCCAAGTTCTTTCTTGAGCTTTATGATTCTTCTCCATTGGTATATCATCACTCCTACTATCAACCATTAAAGGAAGCACATCTTTACATGGTGTGGTTTCTATGAAAAAAAATATATGAGAATTCAAAGCACACCGCTTAGACACAATAATGATCTACACGCATTGGTTATGGGGTTGAAAAGACATGTTACCTATGCTTGAAGGCACCCCTCTAACTAAGGCCCCTTCTATCTTCCTTCTTCTCTTTTTTCCTTCTCTTAGAGTCGTAGTTGTCCTTTGAGAATTGTCATGAACTCTTGGAAGGGACCAAATATGGTAATGTGAAGTCACTAAAAGTGGATGGACTTGGTCTAGACTAAGGATGGAATAGTATCATATCATATTAATCACATACTTTATAAGGACTTTGTGTGACCAAGATAAGGATCTCTTACCATTCTCTCTCTATCCCTCTCTCTCTCTCTCTCTCTACCATCATTCTCAACCCATAATGCACCACTCCATTGCCTTATATCATGGTTACTTGACATATGTTTTGTGAGGGTTCCATAATCCTATGACATTTATTCGATTGGCTATAAGTTTTAACTTGAAATGATCATTAATCATCCTTGGTGCCTACGAAATCCTTGGGATGAGGGCATCCTTGGTGCAAGGGCATTAAGAGCATATGCATGCTTTGGGAAGGATCCAATTGCATTCCCTTTGGTATCCCTTAAGTTAAAATTCCTATCCATCGACTATTTGTGAGATCAATCCCATTCACTTACATTTGAATGTCTAAATTTACTTAATTTGGGCATTTTAAATTCCTCCAAATGTGTTTGACTCCTTTCACTCAAGCATATGTAATCCTTTTCTGTGTTGTTAGCATCATTTTGCATCTTTTAGGCTTTCATTAGGCTCTTGTTTCATTCTAGAACTTGTTAAAAATTCCTATTTTTCATTATGTGCAAAATTGCTGAAAACCACTACATTGACACATCCCTATCGACTCAATGGGATGAGTTGACACATCCTTGTTGACGCATCATAAAAATAATATAAATACACACGACACTTAGCCATTTTCCCACCATTTTCCAAAAAAGAAAGAAGAGTTTTTACGATTTTTCAAAGTCCAAGAACCTTCCAAATTCCATAACTCTCAAACCGTTAACCCATTTGTACCTATTTTTTTATCTTTGTGCTACTAAAGGTAAGCTCTATGTCATAGGGGACTCGAACCATTGGTTTTTGGAAGAAAATTGTTTGAAAGTTTCCTAACTCCCTAAGGTTAACCCATTAAAATAATATTAAAATACTTACCATAAAGGGGTTGAACCTAACAAACAAACCTTAGAAGCTAACAAATAAAATACTATTAAAATAATCTAACTAGTGAAGATCACAAACAAAGTATTAAAATGATCAACTTTTAACACCCAAGGTATAACATAACCTAATCTAATGAAAAAGATATTAAAATAACTAAGGATTATAAAGTAAAGATTAATCCTATGTTATGTTTATGATCATAGATGCCACCAAAATGAGGACCACAAGTTGAAGGGCTTTCATAGCCCACGGAAAAGTAACCTAGAGGAGGAAGAACCAACAACAACAACCACAACAACCCTAAGAGCAAGCACCAGAAGTAACCCATGCCATTGGACCTCTTTGGGAGGAGCCTGAAGTGGAATTTGTTTGCCAGATTCCCACTACTAAAATAGGCCAATCTAGGCAAGACAAGGTTCCTAGGCCAAGGTTTAGCCTAGAAGTTACTCTCACTGAGGCTTGTCGAGAGAAGACGAGGACTAAGGAGGTCCAAAGTTCAATTCTTTAGGAGTTGAACTTTGGACCCTTCTTAGAGTTGACACCAATGGAGGTCCATATATAACTTCAAGGGTCTTCCATGTGGCCCATTCTCTCTAACAATGGAGAATATTACATGGGGAAGACATACTTATTATGGAACACCCAACAAGGAGATGTGTCAGTTAAAATCAAAGACATTACCATCTTCTACTCAGTTGAGACCATTGCCAAGGCCCTTAGTTTGCCACACATAGGGGCCAAATTGGCTAAGATCTCAACACAAGCAAACCTCAAAGTTAAGAAAGAATGGGTCCATTGATGCTATGAAGTGGCCCACAAGGAGTACGTTGCCATCACCAAGGCGGAGTTTGCATACTTCAAGATTACAACCTACCACCTAAATCCAACATCGAGGTCCAAAAAGGTGACTACCTTCTTTGCCTAGGCATGTGCTGCTCTAAGCAATAAATTCTTAGTCAAACTTCCCCATCTCATTTTCCTAAAAAAACGTTTCAAGGAAATGGAAAGAAAAGGAAGACTCTCCTCTTTCCATGCCTTATCTACAAATTGTGCAAAAGGGGAGGCATAACTTGCTATACAAATGATGTGGTCTACCATGCTCCTACTGCATCATGATAAGAAATGATAAAAGATAAAGCACTAGCCAAGCTACAAGAAGAGGAGCAACCACTTGTAGCTCTAGAAACTACACCAGAGGCATGTGTAGCTATTGAATGATTAAGAAAATTTCAAGAGCAGCTACTGCAACAATAGAGCTTTACAACTGGTGGAGAAACATCTATCTACCATCCAATCATGAGCTACTTGAATGAGATCACAAGGACCATTAGCTACCTAGATAATGAGACTATCTTGCCATTCTCAACTTGGAGGAACCGAAAGCACTAAGTTTAGCCTTTCTCATTATCTTCTTTGCCATATAATTTGCTACCTTGTATTTTTTAAGGTCATTTATCTCTTACTTTTATTGCCATGCCTTGAAATACTTATCCCTATTTTAAATGTTTTATTGTATTTTTTCACTCCACCACTGTGTTTTCTTTAGAATATACTTATTTCTATTTGAAACCCTAAGGGTGTCATTCTCTATCTTCTTAATACAACTTTTCATTCAACTTCAACTATCATTCACATTTATGTTTAAACCCTAATGTTTAGCAAGTAGCCTAACCTTAAATATTGATACCTTTTTGTCTTTAGATTCTACCATTTTATACAAGACACTCCCTTCTTAAAGTATTTTTTGGTATCACTCTTAATAGTCATATCCATCACCATAAGTGATGAGACGCGGTTTACACTAGGCCGCCAT